>MU846319.1:0-11268 GCA_030867225.1 Colletotrichum caudatum
GGCCTAGATCTAGAGGGAACCACTGCTGCTGGACTGTCTTGCCCTTATATATAACCAAGGGATGGATGGCAATGCCTTCAGCAGATATACACTCAATGATAGATACCCAGGCTCGTGATCCAGGCTGCTTCTTCCTTACTGCCGTTGTTGCAGCCCTGCCTAGCACTAGCCTATTATCTCCCTTGCCCTTAAGGATGCCAGTCTTATCTATATTATATTTATTAGATAGTTTAATACCTTAGATATAAGGTATAGCGAGATGTTTAAACCAGTCCCTAATAACCTCAGTAGATGCCCTATTAACACGCCTTAAATCAATAGATCGACTTCTTTAGACCTTAATAGATAGGTTCCTTTAAATAAAGCTATCTACCCACCTCTTGCCTAGAGGCTGGGTATCCCCTATGGCTTAGAGGATGCAATAGGCAAAGTCCTTCAGCTGTTGATGGGTTGGTGGCAGCCTAAGGTCTGCCTAGGCAGTCACCCAAGTGGCTAGGCTGGCCTCCTGGCTTGCAGAGAGCCTCTGGAGGTCTTTAAATGCTGCTTTCCTTAGTTAGGTACCTCTTAGTTAATACTAGAGGGTTGTTCTTAGGATGCCGTAGTTAGAAGCTGCCTGTTTAACACTATAACCGTTTTAAACAGCCTTAATCGCTTAATTAACCTTATCTTTAGTATACTAAACTATTAATATATAAAGGTCGTATCTTAAAAAAATAAAATGATTTAATAAAGGTTAGAAAAAGTGGTAGTAGTTTAAAGTTATAGATATAGTTGTTAATAGGGTGGCTGGGCGGCATTTTTGGCATGCCGAAAAGTGGGGGGTGCCGAAAAGTGGGTGGGTTGACTTACAGGGCTTTTAGGGACGGTCCCCCGAGGACCCCTTTTCGCCGCAGCTTACCATCATGGTGCATGTGCCGATTAGCGACTTGGGCGTACTTGGACGCGGTTCAGAGTGACGTTGGTCCAGATCCTGCAGTGGGGGAGGGGCGATTGCGCGGCCCCTCATGACATTAGCCAAGTTGGTTCCCCGTCCTAGTGCCGACCCGAGCAGTTGGCGTCTTAGCGCTCTGCAGACGGGACGGGAATGACGCACAAAGGCTTTGAGGCATCATGCTGGGCTGACGAGTCTCTGGTCATGAGTCGAATCTATAAAGATAAAATGTTCCTGCCGCGGAAATGGCCGACCCTCATCACTGCACAGTCACAATCGACACAAACAATCTGAAGCAATAATCACCTATTATTGACCAAACAAACCGCTTGGTTGATCCGATACAACTTGTCAACCGAAAACAACTACCTAATACCTGCACAAACAAACAGCACTACAAAACCGCTGTCAATCTCCCGTTATATCGAGTCGGAATACCTTTCCAAGTTGATGCAAGTCACACATTGACACTTGCACAAAAGAACACACCAAATTCCAAAACATCAACATGTGTTTCGGCGGATTCAGACGCAAGACCTACGGCGGCGGCGGCGGCATGATGGGCGGGCCCCGCCCAGCGGTGGTTCAGACCCACCACCACCACCACGGCGGCGGCATGGGCGGCGGCATGGGCGGTGGTATGGGTGGTGGCGGATTCATGGGCGGTGGCAGAACCGGCCCCCGATCCGGTTTCGGGGGCGGCTTCGGCAGACGAGGCATGGGCGGCGGCATGGGTGGTGGTGGCATGATGGGCGGGCGCAGACGCTGCTAAGTGAGCGCTTCCGTCAACGTTTCACGGTGAATTGTTGGGCGACGAACTGCATGGCCGGGGTCTTTTGTACAGCACATGGCGGGGGGGTTCCCAAACTGGTCTGGAGTTTTGCGTAGCTGTATCAAGTATTCAGGAGAGAAGCGCCTCCACATAATAATAAGCAATCACGACCAATGATGTCCACAGCTTTGGGCATTCGTTGCTTCCGGGCAGCACCATTTTCCGAGTTTGTGATGCTGATAAAAGCTGGCAAGACGTTTTCTTCGGATTGAGATGCCCAGAGAATCGGGAGTTCGAGGAGCCGAGCTTAAGGCTCCCGTAGCGCTCAACGCGCCTCGGACCACGCTGCGCGAGGGGATCGTGGTGAATGGGACGTACATTCTACCCCGTTGCACTGTTACCATAGACTTCTGTATCAACCTGCATTATGAAAGAGCCAGGGACGAGGGACGAGACAAAACATAGACAACATGCTGGCCCATGCCGAGCGTTCGAGGAGGAGGAGGAGGAGGCAAAGCCTTGGTTGATCTCAAGTCGGGGAGGTTTAACTGTGTTCTCACCAAGTCTGGCCGGCGTCGAGGATGTTGCTGGGAAGCATGTGCATTATGATGCCCAGCAGAATCCCCTCCAGTGTTGTGGCTCTTTTGTCCAAGGTAGGTAGTTGAGATGAAACTTTGAACGTGAGAAGTTGAGGATCGATGACTGGCCGCCGGTTTTCCAGTTACGAGGCGCTTTCTTCAGGTAAGTATGTTTACCCAGGCCTCTAGCAAAACTCCTAGAGCGAAGCGACTGACGACAAGCCATATCCTATAACCTTCTGCTACTGTAAACGATTGCTGAGAAGATATCTTGAAATTTTATACTAACAAGATGCTGCCCCTCTGATCGGTAAATGATCAGCCCTCTCCTGTTATTTTCTTTTTTTTAAATGCACCTTCTCCGATGGCCTGTTGCGTGCAGAGAGAGAGTGACGTATATCGGAAAGCTACTCTGTCCTATTTCCATTCCACGCACAAATCAGTGCAAGCTTTTGATTTGACTTGCACCGAGCCACCATTAACCCGTTTACACAGGCGAGTAAAATGGTGTCGTGTATCCGAACCATCCGCAACTAGGTAGATACTGATCGTCTGCGTAGCAAGGAAACAGGCCCCGACAGTACCCTACTTGGGAATGCTGCACACACGTCGTCAGCACATACGACCATACCTACTGGAAAACTCGGGATCCCGTCCGCTCTCCCATCGATAAGTCAGTAAGAGCCGGATTAGTAGTTGGGTCGGAGACGACCAGCGAATACCTGGTGTTGTATGTATTTTGATGGGTTTCTGCTTTTTGCTCTTCTTCTCTTTACCAGTTAAGCTGTATTAATATTCGTCGCTGGCCTCTACCCACCCAGGAGCTCAACTAGTGGGCACCAGGCTGCACCGAGGACTACTATAAGGAAGCGCATCACTTCCAGAATTCCTCGACGCTTCAAGCCGCTGGAGTCTCTTGTTTGCCTCGGGAGTGCCTGGCGAATGGCTGTAGGATACCAAAAGACTTCGTTCGTAGCCAATACCACCATCGCTCTCTCTGCTGTCAGCCCGGCTTGATTGCCTGTCTCCTACTCTTGGTCTTTTCGATGTGTTTGTGACTTGTTCGGTTGACCGGCGACGCTTCTGCTGGAATGCAGCCCCCCCATCTGCCTCCCTCGTCTTGCGGCACGCCTCAATTATCTTACATGCTCTCTCAGCGAAGCCTTGTGAAACTTCATTCCGATCGGGCCAATATTTCAAGGCGTTCCAAAAGCCAGATCGTACTAGGTCTTTGCTAATGCCGAGGGTTGGGCTCAGGGTGACCAGCTTAGGCTCGCCCTCTGCTCACCTTTGCTCAGCTTCGGCTCAGGTTAAAGCGGCCACAGATCAGTCCCCACACTCAATGCGGATTTAGGACGAAGTTCTTGTCACGGGTGACTATTTAGGTAGGCAGGGGCACAGCAGATGGCACCTTCCTTTCCATTTCATGTCAGCAGTCGACGACCTCACTTACACATTCCATTACGGTGTTTGACTTGACACATCCCCGTGTCAAAAACTCCTCATCAACGGGCGAAAACGTAGTATCAAAAACTGTGTAAGACTGTAACTAGTTATGATTGTAAAAGTCGCCTTTGAGGTATCTAATGTTGGCCTGTGACCAGTATCAAAGTCCCCATGTCTATTTCTTTGTGACCCATGTCATCCGCTGGTTGACCTCGAACTTCTCTTTCAAGTTGGCTGTTGAAGTGTTCCTGGCCCGAAAAACAAACAAACTCCTTGGTATCTTGGCTCCTGGTGTCGCTCCTCGTGTCGCTCCTGGTGTTCGAATTCAAAGATCCACTCCCTCGACGCGTTCCATACCCATTTCCACTTCTGCAAACCCTGCATCCCATGTTCAGTTCCAGAAACAACCAACACCGTTACCCCTTGGACTCGTAGTCGTTGGTTGGTGGCGTCGGCCTTTTCGAGCGTTTAGATGGAGCAAGGGTCGGTGCCGTAGCGAAAGACCCAGACGGGAGATTGAGCGCCGCCAGGAGGGTACACGGTCTTGATGGCCTGGCGACACGACTCTGCCTGGGAACGCCAACTTCCAAAGCGGATCTCGATGTGTCCCATCTCCTCGTTGAGAGCATGGGTAATGATCTCGTCGATCTCGTATTCGAAATGGTTGCGGAACCACTGCAGAAGCGTACTGGGGTTGACGAAGGAGGGGTCGCCCATGATGATGACAACCCGGGAGCGGTTGCCGCCGACATCCTCCTCCGCCTTCTTGGTGCGGTTCAAGCAAACATGCGCCACGTGACCCCCGACGATCAGACGGCGCCGAGGGTTGCTGCAGTAGGCGTAGAACTTTTGAGCCGCCGCCAGTTCGAAAAAGACGAGCTTCGCTGCCGCCGTGACGTGGTCGCCGGTGGGAGGGCTGATGACGCAGGCCCATACCCGCCCCATGCCGTGGATCTGGCCGAGAAGCTGGCTGTGCGTGACGTTCGGCGGGAGGTTCGTGATCCAGAACGCCACGTTCTGACTGTCGGGAATTGAGGCTGACCGGTTGCGCAGGATCGTAGCGTCACCCGCGTAGTTGGGCGAGATTCCAAGCCGCGCCTTCAGCTCCCGCTGGCTATCGAGGTCCGGGTGATGGAACGGTCGAGTCACCGCGTTCATCGGGCGGAACACACCGGCAGGAACGAAGGAGACGGGGCCCTGGCCCGCAACCGCACTTGCCAGGTCAGCAGCATCGCCAGCCGGCTGCGCCGAGCCAAAGCCAGCGACGGCAGCAGACGAGCGAGCCCCAACTGGCGCTTGACGAGTGGTGCTGTTGCGGGGGACGAAGCCGTTGCCTTGGAACGTGCCGAACGCCTGATTGAAGCTCAGCGCCTGGCCAGGGTACTGTTGATGATCAGCAAATTGACTCGCAGAACCGGCACTGTTGGAACCCACGTTGAAGATGAGGAGAGGAGCGCAGGCAAGGCCATGCCTGCCATTGGCTTGGCTGAGGGCAGGCACGCGACGGTCAAAGTTGTTGAGAGGGGCGCCGCCTTGGAAAGGGCCAGGGGCGATTGGTTCTCTGACAGGGCATTGAACTTGACCGCCGTGGGCTGCACCTCGAAGGTTAGGAGCAACCCAGCCATTCTTCGAGCCAGATGGCTTCGAACTGCCGATGGCAGAGTCGGACTCGGGTTCGATCTTGGCTTCGATGTGTTGGTTCGAAGTATGGTTGGGAGAGAATCGAGTGGTGGACGAGCCAGAAGAGGAAGGGGTATAAATACCGTGGGGTGCTTTGCCCTTGCCCTTGTTGTTGTTGTTGTTGTTGTTGTTGTTGTTGTTGATGGCCGTGGCGGCAATGCTGTTTTCACCCGGGCTGGTCAAGTCAAGGGAGGCTTCAGCAATGTCGTTAGTCGTCGAGTCATGGTTGCCCGCACTGGAGTTGCTGGCTTTGTGGGTGACGTGGGTACCATGGGACGAAGGGTCGCTTGATCGAGAGTTGCGGGTGGATGGCCGGGTATTGGGAGCAGAGGAATAGTCGCTAACGCCCTCAGCGAACTGAATGTTGGTGGTGTCAACAGTTAGCTGAGAGAACCGCAGCACTGGCACGTCCATAAGACCTTCTGCACTGAGAGATGGCTGTGCACCAGGCAGGTTATTGTAGTTATTGGTCTGTTCATCGTGGTCCATGATATGGCCACAAGATGTCTTGTAGTTGTGACTTACGGCCAAAACTTGGTTGTGTCTAACATCAGGGGTAGACAGCAGAACATCACGCTTGGTTCTGGGGCTTCCAGGAGCACAGCTGGTGTTTGAAGAGTGAGAATCGCAGTTGTTCAGCAAGACACCGTTGTCACGGTCGCCAGAAGTCATGGTGTCGACGTTGGAGATTTTGCAAGCATAGGCGTTGTCGACGGGTGAAGAAGGTTGATCAAGAGGAGCGCCACCCTGGGGGGAGGGAGAAATGGGTTGAGTGCCAGCCATTGTGGTGGTTATTGCTGATGCGATGAAAGCGGTATGCGAATGGTGTCAATTGGTTTCTGGCATTGCATGAATGTGAATTAGCATTTGCACAGATTTTGTGGTTTTCAGACTGATAGACTTACTCAAGAGGTAGGAACTGGCTGAAAGACTTGAAAGACTGGGTTCAATGAAGAGATGTTGTGATTGGGATGGGTTATGAGATGATGGATCTGTCAGATGAATATTACCCTTGATCCAGTTAATGCCGTTATTGGAAGGTTCAAGAGGCAAAGAATAGACCGAAGCAGTGATGGGCTTTGGTTTGGATGGAGTGGGAGAAAGGAAGAAATTGGATTGTTGGAGGGATTGAAGGGGTTTTTATGCTGGATGGAGGAGCTAGGAGAAGAGATCAAAGTAGAAACGGCCTTGTGGGAGGAACAAGCCAGGCAGGCAGGTCGAGAAGTTGGAAGTCCCGACAAATTGAAGGCAGTGAACTGGTTCAGGCTCACCTCAGTTGATTGCTTAGTTGAAGGGGGTTGAATTGCTGTTGAATTGCTCTCACTCTTGAAGTGAAGGTTCGCAATGAAGAGCCAGAGGAATTCTCTCTTGTGAAGTTGAAAAGAGCTTGAAAGGCAGTTGCCTGGTTGTGGGATAGTTGGGCTAGTTGCGGTGGGATCAAAGGACCTTGTGCTCAAGATTGGATGGAAGTGCGGATGAATGGTTGCGAGAAGAAAGAGATGGAAAATGAAGCTGAGGGGGAAAAGTGAGGTTGGCCAAGGTGGCAGGCTGAAATCAGAAAGCAATTGAGACCGAGGCAACAGAGGTGAATAGAAGGAAAACTTCAGAAGAGGCAGGTGCGCGAGATTGATGAGTTATGGAAGGAGCAGGCGAAGGGGTGGACTCGGTGCCTGGTCAGAGACAGCTTCTTCCCTCTTTGTCTATGCTAGGGAAGGAATCGGTTGCCTAGGTATAACAAGAAATGGTTATCTTGGAACTACGGTATTAGGTAGAAGCAATACTGGGCCAAAGCCTACTCAGACCAACCCCTTCGAGGCCTCCACCTGTTTGACCTGTATTCTCAACATACAGGCTGTCTTCACCATTGTCGGCTCCAACTACTGGCAGCCAGATGTAGCTGCCAGTAACCAAATCCATGAAATACCAAGGAGACAGCTCGCTCGCATCATGCTTATGGCACTCGGATTTCCACTAGTCTTGATGTGAGAGATGAAGTTCAGGTGAGAGAAGTGGCAAGATTGAGATAGCAGTTTGGATGAGACAGGCCCTTTTCCGGGTATTGAATCCAGACAGCATGAATGCGTAAAAGCATGAAGGGGAGGTTCTTGGAGGCCAACCAGCTAGTTTGCATTACTGACTTGCTGGACACATAGGTGAATTTCATCAATTCACTAACAACACAGCCGGATCATGCGAAGTCAAGGTCCCTCATCGTACTGTTCCCTACCCACCTAAAAAAAATGCAACTTACAAGATAAGCGCGAAGAACTGGCAGGCAGGGGAAGGGGGGGTCTCTGCAGCCTGGTCTGTGCTCTCCGCGGCATAACCCCAGTTGATTGGTCAGCATCGAATCGCAGTGGGTGACGTCAAACACGGCCCGTCATCGACTCAACTTCTCGCATTCAAAGTTAACCTCCCCTACCAACCTAACAATTACTCCGTTCCTTGGACCAGCACAGCGTATATATCAAACACCCTGCAATGCTCGAGCTGTCGCCTCGAAAGGCAGCGAAGCCAGTCGAACACGATGGCATCATGACGGTCATCAACAGCGATGGGACTACCTCCTACTACACCGACGCCGGCGAGTTGATCACCGGCGAACCGCCGAGGCCTGGCGAAGTCACCAAAGCACTCGCCTACCGCGATACTTCCCCCAGGTCTCTCAACCTCAGGTCCAAGAAGGCCGAGAGGATGAAGCGCAGACTACAGAAAAAGACCGCCAGGACGCCGAACCACCAGCCAACTCACCTTCTCCATCTCCCCAATGAGATCCTGGTTAGCATCATGATGCACATGCTTCCCAGCGACATCCTCAAGGCCAGCCACACTTGCCAAACACTCCGCGAACTCGTCAAACACAACGAGGCACTCTTGTCACGCCACATTGTCTCCACGAGATATCCTGTACTTGGAAGGTGCTTTCGCCTGCCCGTTAGCCTTGATGACATCGATCCCAAGTTTCATCCCGTGCTTCAGTATGAGACCAGAATCGAGATGCTTGGAATCCACCGACGATATCGCCATATCCCCCAGCCTGACCCCTTCAAGGCTTGCACCTGTTTGACCTGTGTTCTGCGATGGCAGGCCCTCTTCACCATTGTCGACTTTAACCACTGGCAGAGGGATCTGGCTGCTGGTAATCCTATCCCTGTTATCCCGAGAGGGGAGGAGCCCGAGTGGAACGAGAAGCTCAAGGAGATGACGGCGTGCATCGTGCTCAGGGCCCTCGAATCTCCAATCATCTACGCCTGTCTCCTTGAGACGCACCTCAGGAACACGTGCGCCTCTATCAAACGCCAGACGGATAACAAAGGCAATCGCCGGCGCCACTTCGCCATGCTCAAAGAGGAGGCCGAGTCCGGCACCGACCACTTCCTCGAGCGTGAGGGCCCCACGACGGCCGACATGCCCTTCCAACGCGACGGCTACGACCTGCTCGAGGCCTACCTGCCCGGCCGTACGTGGCTCAAGAACGAGAAGAGGTGGGCGTACATGCCTGCGGACATCCACGACAGAGACCTGGCGTGGGCCGTGACGAGGTGGAGTCCCGTGTTCGCGGTCAAGCCCATCTCGAAAGAAGACAAGATGAAAGATGGAACAAGACCGCAGATGGAGGATAGGATGCAGGATGGCGCAAGATGACAGATGAATGACGAGATGATGATGATGATAGATGGAGAGATGGAGGACAAGATAATAGATGGAGAAAACATTCGTCGCAAAAACGACGCCGTTAATTACGGGCAGTAATTAACGTCTAATATATCCTGTGACAACATTATGGGTGGGAAATGGGGGAGAAAAGCAAGGTCTCGGGGAGGATGGGCCGCAATGTGAGATTCTAAAGGGTCTAATGATGAGGATCTGGGGGCTTGCTGAGGTACTTGCAGATCTGAGATACCTTGTCTTGAAAATGTAGTGTAAGGCGGATGGTCCGATGGATACGAGACCTTGTACCCTTTCCTTCTGGAGGTCGATAAGCGAGCGACTGTATTCTGATGGATCGGTTGACTACAGCCTTTGCGTCGTTGAGGCTACGAATCCAATCATATCCCGTCTGCTTCTCTCATTTCCAGTCCGTTGGCGTCTTGACGCTATCAAAAGTAATACCGAGCGGGCATGGTAAAGGCATCCAATTGGTGCTGTTGTGCTCGTTGCCAGTGGGACCAGTCGTGATGATGAGCAGCAGCGGGCTGCACTGCTGTGTATGGGAGGGAGTGTGCTTTATATAAATGAGAATTGTTATGCCCCAGAAAGCAGTACGTTGAGATGAGTACGCTAGCAGTCTGGCTGCAGGAAGCGTGCCGACATGGGACCTTGGCCTTTGAACATCAGAGGCCATCAACGGTGCACAGCTTCAATGCTGAAAGATCTTTACATGAAAGAGTCCAGGCTCCTGAAGCCTAATCTAGTCTCCATTAGTAAACGTACGCACAGTTGTGCCTGGACCATCGACCTTAACATCGTTCATGATTCCCACGTGTTCGCATGGTGCGATGACTAACAACAGTAAGCCCACGCGAAAACCAGCAATATATCCGTATGCTTCTCATACGTGGGCTTTCCTTTAGGAGGCTTGATCGAGGACGTTCAGCAAAAATGGAGATGGCAGTTGGAAGCTCACCATGCCAACAACTCAACTTGCAGCGACTTTCGACCTTGGTATTTTCATTAAAGCCACATAAGTGAAGTCTACCGTGGCTTACTGCTGCCTGTTTTCCATGTTCGATTTCAATATAGAAGCAGGGTAATTTATCAGACTATCGCCTTGACAAGACAACGATGATGAGCCAAGTGGTGTGAATTTCTCTGTTTTCAAACACCCAGATCGGGTGTGAAGACATAAAAAAGAGCGACCTCGTTCGAGTCCACTCCCATTCCCCTGTAAAGAGACCTAAACTATCACGGACAGCATCACGCGATGAGCTGACATTTACGTCATTCACATCCACGGAAACAGATTGGCAACCGCAACATACAAAGTGTGCAGGAGATCAGAAACGTTCTAGAGCCGTAGTTGACAGTTCGAGACGGTCAAAGCGGGACGTCAATCTCACATGCATTCTTGACGCCGCCATGCAGGTTTTGGTCCGTTGACTCGCTAATCTCTCAACCTTTTCTTCCTTCGCCCCTCTGGGCGGTTCTAAGCTTGGAGTAAAACGAGACGGCAAGGGGGTAGAGGGGGGAGAAAAGAAAGAGTAGGAGGGGAAAAATCTGAAGTGACTAATTTGCAATCATTTTTCTTAGCGGTGACGTTCTTTAACAAACTCGGCGACCTAGCGCAACACGGGTTCCGGCCGTATGACGGAAAGGTGGATACACCTGCCCATTGAACCCTGGCCGGCCCCCTTACGTCGCCCCGTCTGCGGATCGTGCTCTCATCAACTACCTATATACCAAATAACCTGTACATACGCCTTTCTTTCTGGTTTCGAGTGATGTTTACGGTCGCCGAATTGAGACATCGTTTTCCCTTTTAACCAGGAATTTGAGAAATGTGTCAAGATACGAGTGGAAATGTCACCGAAAGCTGGGCATCATTCCACCCAGGCTCACTCCTCTACCCGACCAAGTCAATCAGTGTCGAGGTTTGATAAGCCCGGGTCTCAGGTGGAAATGCCAGACCGCCTCCTGTTCGCTGCAAGGGTCCAGTCCTACACGGGAAACCGACTCCCTCGTCCCGAAGTTATCTCCTCGCTGTGGTAAATCCTCAATGCCGTTCGGACGATCCGATCATCTGTCTCATCTAGCACCGCTACCGTGGAATGGGGCAACGCCCGCGTAGCTCGAGTGAGATTCACAGATTCCCGATCTCTGTGCCAGGAATGATGAGTATGCAATCATGGGGGGGGGGGGGG
>MU846319.1:11278-43352 GCA_030867225.1 Colletotrichum caudatum
GGGGGGGTGCGTGTCCTACCTGCATGGACATGCGGGGGCCACTCCTCGAGAGAGAAAAAAAGCAATTTCTTGAAATCTCTTCTAACAGAAAGGGAACAGAAATAAGAAACAGGAAATCAAGTTCACGGCCCTCTACTAGTCAACGACTTGTCATTTTCTGGATTCCTCCTCGCAACAACCGCCAGTGGTCCGTACGATGCAGCCGTGGCATGCTTCTTTCTTACCTTACCATTCGCGAAACATTCACAGACCATGACATGATCCCAAGACTCGTCAGGGGGGGCTTCCTCGAGGCCAGAACGTTCTCGAACTCTTCCTTTTCGCGTGATCAAACCGGCCGATTCCTTTGCATCTCCGGTTACACATTTCCCAGCAGACGTCCAAGAGCTCGCTGCTTTTTCCACCCTTCCCGCGTGCCGGCTTGTGGGCCAACCAACCCGCAGCAACTCGGAAGCCGACCCGACCACACCAGGCGACCTCTGACAAGAGCAGGGGGTGCAGATCTGAGAAAACAAAATCTGCCCAAGGCGGCAGCACTTGGACTCGCACAAATCCGTCAACCATGTTATCTGTCATGCGCGCCGCCGTGGGCGCCTAGCTGTTGCGTGACACCTTGCATCATTGTCTAGGCTGCGCAGGTGGGCAGCCCTGGATCCCTCGTTGCTTATTGGAAAGATATCAGCACTCGGATCTCCTGAGGATTTGCTTTTCCCTCATCTGGAAGCCATGAGAATCTCCCCTGCGGGGTCAGCCATCCATGCCTCTGGGAATGCTCCGGCTAATACTGTCACGCAACTCTTCCTGGGATGGGCTGCCGCATCGGGCTTCGCTTATGTAGGTTCTTTTCTCAACTCTCAACAAGGGGGGAAACATTGCCTGCCCCATTCACCGGAATTACCGTCCGGCGCCCCCCCCCCCCCCAAGATGGCGTCCGGCTGCATTAGGTCAGCTCCCTCTCTTCTTCACTCACACGAGGGGAGGGGGGGGGAGGTAGTTCTCCGAGTCACCACGGTACTCGGCCGCCCAAAGGGTCAATGTCTCGACCTAGTGCGTTGATGCGAAGCCGATCTTGCCTCGTCTCGAAGGCCCAGTCAAACCCTTGCCAGCTCTGTTTACTCGCTACCTCCCTACATTCAATCTATGAGTAGGCATATCTCAGACAATGAGGCGTCATCATTACTTATTGTTTTTTTTTGCCTTCCTGGAAAATTTTGCATCTCACAGAAAGTGCAACTGCCCTCTGCTCGCTTTCTGAAGCACCATCTCATTTATTCGAGGCGGCAAAGGCTCGACTCGGGAAGATGAACCCTAGGGGGTTCAGTTGGCTCACCTGAACGGCTATGCTGTCAGGTGCCATCGTGCGTGCCCGGGTGAGAACTATGAAGCGAACCATGAAGTGAGCGATGGCGGCGGGAATTTCGGCGAATGTGTAGCTGAACTCGCACTCCGTTTTCGGCAGTGGTAAATCCCAGCGTCAAACCTTTTCCTTTCTTTTTTGCACGCTCGGGGGAAACCCAAAGCCCATTCCTCAACATGATATCCTACCGGGCGTGAATTCAGTTCCGCGGGTAACATTCGACGCGGCGGAAAAGCGACCGGAAGCCTCTCCCCGGAGGACCGACATGGGGCTAAGGGGAAGGCGGAAAGCCACACCCCGCCGGGGTAGGCTCGCAACCGTCGATTATCACGACTAGTCTGTCTTCAAGGTCCATGGTCCATATGTCTTGGACCCGCGAGGCCCATGCCAGTGACTTCCGGATTGCCATCCGGCCCAGGCCAGGCCAGGGCAACCCTAGTTGACAACGTCAAAGAAGAAAAAGCATCTTAACATCTATCCTCGAGGCATCTCCACTGTGCAACTTCACCTGATGCAGTCCACGGCGAGGGCACCGGGGTCATCGGCGGTCGAGGCGGTCCAGAGTTCGGCTTTGATATTGACTGAGCGAACAATGCCGGGGCTCGCGTCCGCCACGAAGAGTACAAAAGGCGGCGGGCTCGCACCATGATGAACCAACTTTATGATTTCCATTCCAGAACAACATCACCCAAGCCCCTAAGCCATCCAGTCACAGCCTCCTCCTCCTCCTTCTTCTTCTTCTATTCCAAGAGATACGTGACAATATGGGGCGCAACTCGTTCGACAGGGCCATAGACCTCAACGTCCCCGTCTCAGAAGAGAAGGACGTTGAGGTTGTCTTCACACAAAACATCGGCCTCAACGAGCTGGACTCTGAGAAGGGCTTTCAGACATCGGGTGCGGTGTCATCAGACTCCTACAACACCGACTCCGATTCCAGCAGCGTGAGCACCGGCCTGGAAAAGCCGGTCATGTCCAAAGCCCGCAGCATTGCCCTCGTCACAACAGTCAGCGGCGCAAGTTTCATGAACGTAAGTGCACCGGCCCCGGCCTCACCTCCGAGCCACCTCTGACCGTGTTCTCCAGACACTCTCGGTCCAAGCCGTGGTAATCATCCTCCCTACTATCGGCCGTGATATCGGCATCCCAGAATCACGTCTTCAATGGATCGTATCGGCCTACTCCCTCGCCTTTGGCTGCTTTCTTCTGCTCTGGGGCCGCATAGCCGATATCTACGACAAGCGCATAATCTTCATCGCCGGCACTGCTTGGCTCGCCATCATGACCCTTGTCAATCCCTTCATTCCCAACGAGATTGCGTTCAACGTGTTTCGCGGACTGCAAGGTCTCGGTGCCGCAGCAAACGTCCCAACGGCCATCGGCATCCTGGGCACAACGTTCCCGTCCGGAAAGACGAAAACCTACGCGTTCGTCGCCTACGGAGCAGGCGTCCCTTTGGGAAGCGTCTTCGGTACACTCCTCTCGGGCTTCATCGCGCAGTATGCCAACTGGAAGTGTGTGTTCGGCGTCATGGCCGTCCTTGCCGCCCTCGTTGCCATTGCCGGCTTCTTCTTCATCCCGCCAGTGGTGCCGACGCCCGAGGAGAAGAGCGCTGGCGCCAGCGCCAGCGCCGGCGCCGGCACCAGGAAGTCTGTCGACTGGATCGGAGGGTGTCTCATTACCATTGGCCTTTTCGCGCTAATGCTCGCACTCACGGAAGGCAACGTGGTCGGCTGGACGACCCCGTGGATCACCATTCTTATCGTGGTCGCCTTCATCATCATTTCCCTCTTCTGGCTCTGGCAACGCTATCTCGAATTCCAGACCGACCGCCTCCCGCTCATGAAGACTTCCATCTTCCATAGCGGCAAGTTCTGCGCCGCCCTCGCAATCATGGGTCTTTTCTTCGCCTCTTTCAACAATTTCCTCATCTTTGCGACCTACTTCTACCAGGACTACCAAGCCAAGTCCATCCTGACAACGACGCTGTATTTCCTCCCCACCGGCATTGGTGGCATCTTGGTCGCCTGGGCCGCCGCGCTGCTGATCTCCCGCGTGCCCACATATCTCCTCCTCGTCTGCGGCCATGTCTCAGTCTCGGTGGCGTGTCTGCTTTTTGCGACACCAATCCCCACAGACACATCCTACTTTGCCTACGGCCTGCCCGCCATGGTTCTCTCGGTCATTGGCGCCGACATGGCGTGGCCTACCCTGATTTTGTTTGTCTCCAAGGCCCTGCCCCAGGAAGACCAGGCCCTCGGCGGCGCCCTCGTCAACTCTGTCGGGCAAGTCGGTCGGTCTATCGGACTAGCCATCTCCACGGCTGTCCAAACGGCCATCATGGCCAAGGCCAGGGGTGTGTCGGTCGAGAATGCAGGCCCTGTGGAGGAGTGGGACCAGCCCTCATTGGACGGTCTCCGGGCAGCCAACTGGCTGAACTTCGCCCTCGGCATCACTTCTCTTATCATTGTTGTATTGTTTTTCCGCAGCTCAGAGATTGTAGGGAGGGAGGAGCCCATGCCGAGTAAGGACTCGGCTGACGATGGTGCCATTACAACCACTATCGAACTAGATCTCGAGAAAAACGAGAAGAGCGAAAAGTGCTAGATTTCCTATGTCTGAATACAAAAGTTTTGGTTTTCCTGTTCAATCAGCTGATCTTTATCCCTGCTGTCTCATCTGATCTCATCTCATTCGACTTGTTGATCGGCGCCAAGCAAGATGGTCCGGACGACTGCCACTTAATGATACGGCTGAATGTGGCGGAAGCGATCTCATTCCCTCGGGGATTAATTGCCTCATTCCAGGTACAAACAATAATAGAGCAGCAGGCACCCACGACATTTACGCCGAATCCCTACACCTCTACTCCGTAGTCGGCACACATCGGCCTGCCCATAGGCACGCCCAGAGAGATGGACACCCCCCCGTGATCTTGTCATTCATGCGGTCCCCTTGCCTCTTTCTGGGTCAGTTTTTGGGGGTCCAGCACTGAACCCCCCTGCTCCTTGGCTTTGTGGCGTAATGCAAATGTTTGCTTCCGGTTCTCTGGCTCGAATGAGCGCACCACAGTCTCAACCGTACATTGAATGGCAAAAACATATCGAACCCGTCATTTTTCACCAGTGCGCATCTTCAACGGAGGCAAAAAATGACACTGCCCAGAGGTAATATACCTCGCAAAGGCTCGAACCCTCAGCGAGTCCAAGCTCCATGCATTACACGGTAGCATTTGCAGTTGACCCATGGACACCAGAGCAGTCTTGTCTGGTCAGAACTCGCGTCTCGGCATGTTGAAGATTCGGGCGCTTCCCGCTTGAATGTTTGCCTCTCTCGTGTTCCTCTCGCAGCAGGTTGTTTCACCACAGACTAGTTGAAGGTGGTCAGCTAGTTACGTGGCTTTGCGCCAGCCGGGACGCAACGCATCGCATCGCATCGCCATAGTAAACGTATCTTGGCCACAGCGGCCATGTTACGGAGCGCCTTGTGAAGTCGATGGTTGGTTCTAGTCTTATACCCTAGCTTTGGCGGGCTCTGGTACGGAGGACTCGCAAAAATGTTATGTCCTCTTACCCACCATATCTTACCAATCACGATTCAGCCAAGAGTGGCCTTTTCAAGAGAGCATTGTTGCTGATGAATAGTAAGAAAGAGTAGTGTTTTTTGTCTTTGCTTTTCCTCTCTTTTATATTTTACCCGTTTATCTCGTACGGATTTCTGTCATCAGGCATGCAGTCAAACAATTCAGGTTGCAATCACCAACTTCTCAATTGTGTCTGTCATGGAAATTTGAAAACCACGATATCTAGGGTTACGTACAAAAGACAAATATCAACATGTTTTCTTGACGCTGGACTTTTTGACGGCAACGGTGATAGTAGACTGATACTACCACCATCATTTGCAACACTCTAGCCAGGCCTGTCTAGCTTGGTATCACCGTCGCGGTTGCGAATGATCCAACCAGACCGGTAGCTCTGTCGTCAGCGCAATGGATCCGGCTATATCGACATTGCTACGATTGGTCAAGCCAGCCCAGCGTCACCAAGGCCTATCGTCATTAACCTGTCTGGGCTACAATACTAATAGCATTCGAGCATTTCTATTTTCTGTGAACAAGAGCATTGATAGAATGGCATTGCTGTTCTAAAATTCTGTCACTATCCATATAGTTGTTGGAGATAAAAGCTCGCAGAAACTCTTCATTCACCACCACGGCGATTTTCCGATGGTGCTGATGCAACGTGCTTCCGGATTTGCCGAGTCTGAACCGCACGCTAATGCTGCGTCAGACCGGCTGATAAGATGGTGTGTCACAAAGTGACGACATCCTCCGCAGCTGTAACGTTAGTATCTCAGACCAGGGCTGAATTGAAGTCTGGCAGTGGCAGCCTAGAACGAGTGGACAAATAGCCCCTTATCAACGGCTGGCCTCCTTCGTCACAATACTTGCCAAGAAACCATCCACCACGTTTTCTTGCTGGCCATGGCGACTGCAACCAAGTACATCATTGAGCACTGTACTATTGCTGACGGCGACGAGCTGACCGGCAACAACATCTCCGCTTTTTGGGCTGATCCGCACTGGAACCTGGCCTGGCGTCATCGGACTCTCGAGTACCACATCTCTCAGGTTGCCAAGCGCACGCCGCGGAATCTACTGAGCGATCCCGAGACGAAGCGACAACAGAAAGCCGTTGATCCGGTCACCGGGCGTATCGTCGGCTTCGCGCGTTGGTATCTCCCTACCTCATACGCCAGAAACGCAGATGGTACACCCGCATGGCCCGACGCCGTGGTTCCGGCCGTTACTTCCGAGGAAGAAGCCGAAATCCAGCGTGTCGCTAAAACGGCCCACTGGGACCCGAACGAGGAGTCGGACGAGCTGATCATCCCGATACGTGAGGCGAAGAACGAAATCCTTGCGGGGAAGTCTTATATGCGTTGGTCAAATCTTCTCCCATCGGCTATTTGGCGGTCATTAATGATTTAGTAGGCTTAGACTACCTGGCTGTACATCCCGACAATCAAGGAAAGGGAATCGGTACTGCGTTGGTCGAAAGCGGCATGAAGCAAGCGGAAGAAATGAATCTGGACATATTCGTCCACGCCATGAAAGCCGGGGTTGGGCTTTATAAGCGGCTCGGGTTTCTTGTCGAGAAGGAGTTCTTCCAAGACGATACCAAATACGGTGGCGAGGGGGAGGTTCACACAGCTCTCATGATTTATAGACGGAAGGTTGGACACGACTTGTGATGCGCAGAGACGCTCGGAACCGACGGGAACTTAATAGTATAAACGAACTACTTCGCATACTACACAATCACCCCAGCGTTTCTTTCCGGAAAACCTGCATACTTGACCAAATGCCGTCCAGTTTGCAATGAATGCCAGATATTCACTGCTGAGAACCTAATAATTTTGTCTTTGAGCTAATATAACTTCTGTTCGTCCTGGCAATTCGCTGCTGCAAATGCCATCACCCGCGTCTAACCCTACCATTGCCGCCTTCTCCGTTCTAGTCTCCAGCGGCCAAGTTCTCTCCTTGTAAAGGACTCCGATACTCGTATGTATCTTGAATTGCCTCTAAGCTGTCCGTGTAGCCAGTTCCTGGAGGCTCCTGCTGATCGAATCCTGCAAATCATGTCCCACGTGTTGAAATCCCACCAAGCCCCACGACTTCGTCTAGTTTGCACATGGGTTGGCTCCAGGCAACATAATAGCTTGACAGAAAGATATGAACAGTTTGTTGCTTCCATGTCTTCATAGTTCTCAAATTGACGCACAAAGCTGTCTGAAAGGCTGCATAAGTTACAGAGATTGCGGGGCCAACCTGCGCATATCTGCTCGAATGGAGCATCTGTTATTGGTGGACAAGGAATATTACTAAGGAAGGTTGCAAATGCATGTGAAAGCCAATGTCTGGATTTGACGTCTCTAGAGCTTTGAAAAGAGGTCAGTATGTCATCGTTGTTGATGATGCCGCAGAAGCTATAGAACAAATAGGTAAACGGTCAAGTTGCGTTGGTTGCGGTGAACCAGACTGTTGTTGAGAAGAACAAGGAGAAACGTCAGATCAAGGCATCATTCAATGCTAGGCACCAAGTAACAGGACTTAAACAGATGGCCAAACACAACGATTGTTGACGCAGAGCATCATCCTCCTCGGATTTACCACTGGTACCCAAACAACCACTTCTTCTCACTACCAACAGTCCAGTTACAATGAGTCCAGATCGGCAAGTGGTTGGCCCATCGCGTGTGGCGTCGCCGCATCCACTGCGCCAGTATGAGCAAGTTTCGCACCGTTTACGTACAACAACAGGCGCAGCCGTATTGAGACAGGCACAACATAACACCAGCTCCAAAGATGTCGAGAAGCTATTTAAAACAATAGCAAACGAAGCGAAACGGCCGAGCCAAAAGCTAAAGCCCCCAAACCATTGCTTCTCGACGACGCCGCACACCGATATGGAGACAAAGATCGCCGACAAGCTGCTCCTCGCGGGGGACCTGTGCATTTCCGCAACGGCCGTTGGCCTCTTCTGGTCGGCATCTTCCTGGGGCTTCCGAGAGAAGCTCTGGGAGTATGGAGGTATCGAGGGCTGGAATTCGAACCCGAACTATCGGGTGTACTTCTACGCGAACTACGAAGAACCGCCCGAGATCCCGTTGATCTGGTCACAGAGGTGAAGACCTCATCCCTTTTTTTTTTCTCTTTCTCGCTTGATTTGGCTTGGAAATGTCTCTAAAGAAACCGTGGCTGACATCCCTCCTACCCTTAAAGTCTCACCGACGCCACGCTCGCCGTCGCTCTACTGTCACTGGTCCTCCTGGCGGCCCGGGCGACCATGGCATACTTCGGGCACATGTCTCGGGCCGTCTCGCTCATCTACGACGCCCTCCTCATCTTCTTCTGGCTCCACAGCATCGATTCGCAGGTGTCGGGCGACTTCTCGGACCCCGAGCGCCCGAGCCCTCGGCCGTGGTACCTGACGCGCCGCTGCCGGGGCGACGTGGCGACGGCGTGCCGGGTCGCCCAGGCTAGCTTTGCGATATCGATCCTCGCCGCGCTCTTTTACGGCGGGCGCCTTCTGGTCACGGCCGCGGAGGCTGCTAAAGCGTATCGGGAGCATCGAAGGGGCGTGCATCGACTTGTTCCGATGGACCTGGACCTCGTGAATAGCCAGGATTGGGCCTCTCGAGAGGCTGGTTCGGAAATTGAGGCGAAGCGGGATGTGTACCGGGACTATCTTAGCCCTGTGCTTGCTTTCTTCCCAGAAGACGATAGATAGTGCTTTCCAAACGGCATTCCCTGTCCATCGTGAGTCGGTTCGTTGCTTTGGTGGATGATACAACGAACTGTTCGGGATGCTTAAGAGGACCACTACACCCATCACCCACAACATATTATGGCGCACAATAAACGAAACATGTGCCGGAACAGTAAAGTTGGGCACTTCAAGATGTGTGTGAACAGAATGGGTATCTCGTGCAAAGAAAATAGTTAATCCGCCCTTTCCAACCGAACAACGCTGTGGTCCACCTCGTCATCGCATAACTCATCGGCCTTATCATCTTCGTCCTCGTCATCGCCCTCATCCCTTGCCAACCTTCTCAACTTCTTCCTCACAGCCGAATCCTTTTCCAACTCCTGCCATAACTCCAACCGCCACTCGTCAGCACAGACATCATCTTCCTTACGGACCCAAGGCCACCTCCACAGTCCCGCTAGGATAAGGCATCTTTGCAAGGTGCGGAAGATTGTTTCCATGAGAATGAAGGTGGTGATCATGACGATGAGCGTCAGCCACCACGCCCAGTCCGCGCCAAATGTCTTTGAAAACCCGTCTCTGACGGAATAAGGCGATGGAGCAGGTGCGTAGATGGACGAAAGGAAACCATTCCACGCCCACCATCCGGAGAAGGTGATGAAGAAGCATGCCATTACGATGGCTGATTTGTGGTGGGTTTCAAGGATGCTGCAACACAGTCAGCCTGCAACACTGCTAGAACCAGATCCAATGGCAGGTACTTACAAGCACTTATAGTTGATCCAAACAACACCTAGACTAAAGGAGAGATTGCCAACGGCAAAAAGGCCCTGGTCACTGGAGCGGGCAAACCAAGCGTACCCCGCCCAGACGCCCCAATACGCCAGCACACCTTGACAAGCTCCTGAGAACATCCAGGCAGTGTATTTAGCCAGGTTCAGTCCCATGTTTCGTTGGCCATACATGTACAGCTCTGGGACTGCAAGGAGGGTGTCAGCGCTGAGGTCCTGCTCCCAGACACCCATGCAGATGACGCAAAGACTGGTGAACAGGGTGTTGAAGACAGTCAAGCTGGCCGACTCGTACAGCGAGGTACCCGTGTATCCGTTGTAGCGCTGATACATAGCAGTGGGAAGATAAAAGAACATCTCCTTCCAGAAAGTACAAAGAATGAACTTGGCAGTCCGTACGTAGTTCCATCGGCCATGCACCAGAAGTAAACGCTGCAGGTATCGGAACTGGGCAATCGCGTAGTCGGCTACTCGAGCAGCCTGTAGGCCCTCCTTCCCTGAGATGCCGACGCCTACGTGGCTGGCAGAGATCATCGCCAAATCGTTGGCGCCGTCACCAATGGCAAGGGTTAGTCCGTGACCCATGCGGCCTTTCAGCTTACGAAGCTGGGACCGTACGGTTTTTACCATGAGAGCCTTCTGCGCGGGCGAGGCACGGCAGCAGATGACGGAGTCGACGAAGGGCACAACGGAGTAGAACTGGGCGGTCAAGTCGGGCGACGTCTCAATGGCAGCCAAGGACTGCCCGTCGATGACGACAACGCTGTGGACACAACCGGAGTGCAGGTCTTCAGATAGCGCCACCAACTGGCCGCGAAGGTCTCCCTTGCTTACATCGAGAGTGAAAAGGTCGGAGACGGGCTGGCAGATGCGGGCCGAATGGGCAATGTTGATGGCCGTCTCCCGCTTGTCGCCAGTCAACATCCAGATCTTGATATTGGCCCGTCGAAGCTTGTCGATAGTCTCAGGCACACCCTCTTGAAGCTTGTCTTCAATCGCAGATGCGCCGACAAGGTTGAAAGACTGCTCAATGATCTCGGCTGCAGCCTCAATCTTTTCCTGACGATTGGTCAAGCTGGTTGCGGCATCATCGAACGTTCGTTTCCATGTGCGGTAATCTTGCTCTGAGATGAACTTCTGGGCGAAAAGCAGCGTGCGGAGGCCTTCGGTGGCAAAGTCGTCGATATGTTTGAAACACCGTGTAAAAATAGCCGAATCGTCAGCGATGGCGGGGTCATCGAGGAAAGCGAGCTTCTCGGGGATATGATTCGCACCCAGGGGAGAGGCTAGCGAAGCTTCATACGAAGCAGTGCGGATGGTCATTGAGGGTCGAAGCAGATCGCCCGATCTTCTCATTCTGCTTGCCTCGAAAGACTGGCTACGGTCTGCATGAGGTCTTGTACTCGCCCCTGGAGCACTACGTGCGATGCCGATGCTTCTTCGTAAAGACATGCTTGCCCGGCCGCTGATGCTGATTCTCGGCTCTTGTTGTTCGCTCTTTCGAAGAAGCTCATGTTCCAGATCCGCGCTTTTCCGAACATCCTGGGCCTTTTGCAAAGCCAGATTGGCCAGCTTGAGCCTTGGAAGAATAACCGAATCGGCGCCTTTGCAAATGATGCAGATACGCCCATCAGGATACCGCACAACGACGGACATCCTCTTTCGGTGGCTGCTGAACTCGATAACGTCCAGAATCTCAAACTTTCTATCCTTTTCAGGGCTGGCAGCATCAGAAGCGAGCCGCAATGTCACACTTGAGGATGTGCGGGAGACGACGGTGTATCCGAGTTCCTTTGCTGCTCGAACGATTGCCAGTTCGTCTGGGGACGAAGACTGGTATTCAATCTCGCCGTTGCGAATTTCCGGAAGACAAGTGTGACACAGAGCCATAGCCAGGATGTAATCTTTGGCTCGTCTGGCAAACAGGGAGTGGGGTCTTAAAACGATGTATTCCAAGAGCTCTTTGGTAGTAACATCCGGTTGCACATGGTCTGGGCGGCCCGTGGAGCGCCACTGGGAGGAGGACCGCCGCGTGGATGGGGCGCGTGATCGCGCCATAGATGGCCTTTCAAGAGACGTAGGCGACTGGATGGCATCGTCGACCTCGGTATCGGTTCCGGTGTGCTGAGTCGACACTTGGGGGCCTCCTTTGGCCACGAAAAGCGTCTCGACAGAGCTATTCTCGCCGTCCTCTGCCGCCACGTCGACATCGGGTTGATGGAGCCAAGCTGTACCCGCGATGCTTAACTTTCGGAACTTCATGACGTTCTCGGTCAGTGTACCCGTCTTGTCGGTAAATACGTAGCCCACTTGGCCCAAATTTTCGAGAATCGTGTTGGTGTTGCATCGCGCAGGCGTGTTCGTCTCGGCATGATACATCTCAATATCGGAGTTCAGCATGAGTAGCTGCCCGACTTTGACAATCTCAAGACTGATATAGAGCGCCAGGGGAATGACGTTGTTGAACTGAATGATGAAACCGAGGAGGATTTCGTAGAACTTGACTTGGGCACCCCTGAGATACCACATCCTTCGCTCCTGCGACCTCTGCCACATGAGATATCCCATGGAGCAGCCAATAGACAGAACAATGACGTAGATAGCGAGAGTGATAACAATCTTGTTGGATACGGTTTCCAGCGCTGGCTTTTTCGCCTTGGGGTGTTGATTAGCATTCATCCGGATTTTGCTTTCCTCGCCAGTGTTGATGACGATGCCGATGGCGGATCCAGTGTTCCTCAAGATGCTACCGCGGTAGATGATTTCGTTGGAGGTGAGTGGCAGTGACTTGCCGTCAACAGTGATCTTCCCATCGAACTTGTAGAGATCAGGATTCGGATCCTCGACGACGAATTCAGCATCGGACGCAATGATCTCATCAAGTGTGTCACGATCTTTTAACGCTGCCGGCGTTTGCTTGCTCTTTAGGCTGGTCTCGCCGTCAAGGGCCATCGTTTCGATGTAAGCCAGGCCATTATCACCATTAGCGTGGAGCAGTATGATGTCTGCCGGGACTGGGTCATCTCTCGATAACTTGATGAGGTCTCCGACCTCAATGTCACGCCACTTGATCGTTGTCCAAGGTCCTTCTCCGGAATGGTTTTCTGGCAAATTTTTATTCATTCTGAACAGCCCGCGAAGCTTGGGTGACCGATTCAGCATGGCGGTGCTGCCCTGTTTCGAATGTTTGAGCACGTGTGCTGTTTCCGCATTCTCCACCTTGTCGAGCCGGTGCCGCTTGAAGTCATCGTATCCCTCCTTCGCGATTGTTACCAAGACGAAGAACAGCAGCGGAAGCATGACAGAAAAATTTCCTGTAGTCGAGATGCCAGGTATGGTCTGCGGCACACCAACGCAGAGGAAGTAGAAATTGCCGATTCGGGAAAACTGGAACAACAGCTGCTTTGGGACGAAATTATACAAGGTGTACCGCGAGGTTCGGATGGCATTGGACAGGTAGGGCTTGCCGCCTCGGCGCTCGTCGGTCAAAGGCGCGTCTTGGTTCAGACGAAGAGGGATTCGACGGCCGTTCTTGGAGGGCGGGAGTGTCTTCCGACCCAAAACCACTTTGTAGAAAAAGCTTTTGTACCACGCAACTGCATCGCGTCTTGAGATGATATCAGGTAGTCGCGTCTTGGCAGGCCTGTTGTCGGCTTCAGGCGGCGCAACGGCCAGTGGCGCGTTGTTTGTCGGCTTTTCGTTCATGGTGGTGACATCAATCGAGCGAGTGACAATTGCACGGGTTCGGTCTCGCGGGGAGTATCATTTCCGAGTCTAAATGAGCGGTCGCATCGGTGTGGAATCTGCGCGAGTCGAGAGCAGCGGCGGAGCAGCCTCGGGCGTGGCGATCGAGGTCTCCTGGTGCTTCAGTGAGACTGGATGCGCAACAAAACAATTTGCAACGCCATTCTACCGTTTCGTTGACGACGGAAAAGCCAAGGCTCGTGGAGAACGAGGTGATGGAGCAGAAAAGAGCGGGTATTGAGTTCGTCATTGCTGACCTGCAGCCCACTCACGCGCGGTGGGTTGCCAAGGTTTCTTCGCGAAATTAGAGCCGCAGGCGTCAATCAGGTTCAGGGCAGAAAACGCTGCATTAGCGGGCAGATGTCTCCTGGAAACCACTTCCCGCGTCGATCCGATCTCTCCCTCCACGTCCACGCGCGGTGGGCTCGACTGACCGGGTTCTCGCTGTCGGATTGGACACGCCCATTGTGACGGCCCGACTCGTCAGCGCAAGGTGTCGATTCAGTGCAAAGGCGGCGACGCGGTCTCGAGTGATGTCGACACAAAGTTTCCAAAGGTTCAGCTAAGGCTCAACGCTAACGTCTCGCACCGGATCTTATTCCACGTGTGGTGCGATGATGGCCCAAAGCTTAACGGTTTGCTACCCTCCAACACGACGCCAAGAACGAAGCGCTATTTCTTAGTGTTGGAACCGCCTAATTAGTGATTGGCTTCGGAGAAACTGCCGAATACCGTTGCTTCATTGCCACAACAGTGTCGAATAGGTTGCCGGATTTGGATTCGCTCCGGCGGCTCAATGTCTGACTTGAATGCAACATCAGGGATGATAGCGGCGCTGCGATTAAAGGCCCGCACTTGAACAAACATTTTGTCGTCCACAGTAGATGAATCCAGAGCATCAATAGACGGCGCCCGAGGTGCGGATGCGGATGCCATCTTGTGTTTCCCTTTGGTCAACACCCCTGCAGTCTGCGTCAAATTTCTCCACGACAAGCATCGTACACGGGAAAGACTCGGGCGGAAGCCTGTATTGAGCAGGCCAAATTCCACATCGCGACGTCGCAGCTTGGTGGAGTATCCATCGCACACGCTGACGAGAAGACCATACAGCCTCGGCATCGAGTCGTCGCCCGCATGATCTCATCCTGCCGAGTTGTCGCATGATGGATGGGTTCGGCGCAACCGTCTCGTCTGTTGTGTAATGACAAAAACTAATTGAGATGGGACGAAATGTGAAATTACACCAAGGTGCAGTGCGGCCGCAAACGGATTCCACCACGACGCAGAGAACACGTGATAAAGAGCCATGTCAGTTGACTAAGCACTGTACATCAACCGGTTGTGCTACGACCCATAAACCTGTCTGTAACTAGGATATCCAACGTGCTGGGCCTTCAATCAACCAGGTACTGTCACAGGGGCACGGCTGGCCGTCCAGGGTGCCAATTCCTCGAATCCTAAGACGGCAAGCACACTTTAAGACCGGCAGGACTTCAAGCCTAGAGTAGACAGTCTTCAAAAAAGTCGAAATATCACATTTAGAGATTGGCAAAATTACTCTCAGGAAACGCACGTTTGTACATGTACATTGATTGATCGGTATTTACAATGATAATAATAATGCTAATAATGCCGAGCTGCATGCCTTGTGCATTGCACCGTTTGAGACATGATCATCCCTTCCGCAGATCATCAACGGTGAACCAAGGTAGCGGATATCTCTTCAGGCCAGCTGAGAAAGGAAAAGCAAGTACGATCGAACTTAAATATATACTTCAGTCGCCCCCACACCGATGAGCTTCCACCGTCCCGCCTCGTAATCGCCTGCTCGTGATGCCGCCTACTTGCGGCCCTGGACGCCGGCAGCCGTGAGCTTCCCTGAAATGAAGTTGGCCATCTCACCGGCGTTGACGCCGTACGACAAGTGAGCGGGAAGAATAACGAGCATGCCCTTGCAGACTGCATCTCCTGCGGCACAGATGATCTTGGTCTTGTCCTTGGGGAAGTTGGGGATCTGGCCCTTGTCCTGGACGTTCTGGGTGTCTCCGAAAGTGAAAGCCGCGACGATCTGGTCCTTCTGGGCCTGAGGAAGGTTCTCCACGGCGCGGTGGGTGACCGCCGCGCCCTGACTATAGCCGCCGACGACGAGCTTGGAGTCGGGGCATTCGGAGTTGGCCTTGGCGATGAGCCGCTTCATCTCGGCGACGCCCAGCGGGTCCGCGCCTCCGGGGAGCGCGTTGGTAGCCAGGGCGGCCGCATAGTCGACGCCCTCGACGGCCACGCTTGAGAATTTGGCCTTGACATTGTTGGCAGTTGAGGGGCCGCACACCGTGCCCATGTTGCCGACCTCGGTCGACCCGCGGGCGAAGAGCATGATGACATCCTTGCAGCCACCCTGGGTGAACTCTTTGGCAGTAATGCCCACGTTGCCGCCGCCGAGCTGGCGAGCTTCGATTTCGCGAGCCTCGATCTCACGGACGTCGACCTCGCTGATAAAGGTCTCGGTAAGGGTGGGAAAGGCGGCCGCAACGGACGCGAGTGCGAGGACGTTGAGGAACTTCATCGTGACTGGAGTGAGGGAGACGTTTCGAGGCGGTGAAAAGAGTGCGGTCTCGAAAGGGCAGAGCGAACAGTATAGTAAGAATGAATGACTGCCTTCTAGGCTTGAGCTGATGGGCGAGCTGGTTGCTGCGTCGGATCTGGTGTGCGAATAACGAGGAGACAAGTGCAATCCGAAAGGAGACTCACAGCAACCTTTATACTACGGCTTGCTCACCCCAACCCGCGTGTTCAGGCTAGTCTTGAGATGAAGAACAGTTGGCGATCACCTTGATGTTTCCAGCACCGAGGCAAGTCTGTGCCGCAGCTCCAACCTACATCGACCAGTCGCATGTCTTCAAGGCGGTCTGGAACGACGCTGCACTGCCGACCTTGGCCCAACAAGCCGGCGCTCGTGTTCAAGGGGAGTTTGGCCCCCCAGGCGCGGATCGAATGGAGAAGGGTCCGAATCGCAAGTTTGTCCGTTTTGGGATATGGACACCAAGCCACTGGGTAGCTGATAAGACAAGGTCGAAGGGCCTAGGTGGACCCCTTCGTCCGAGTGGCCTTCATCGGAGATCCTTAGAGCGGGATGGACGACTCCACACACCGGGAGCGCACCTGTCCATTTCTCATCGGCAGTCCACCCGTAATATTGGAGGTACAAAGTGCAAGGCGGTCCCTCCTGGGGTCGCACAGGTAATAATACGCAATAATAGTCTAACGGTTGCCAACCTGTACGGGGGTACAACGTACAAGGCGGTTCCTGACAAGGCCGCACAGACACACAGCAATAGTCCAACGACTGCCTAGATATGCACAGGAGACACGGCGAAGAGCCTCGTTCCAAGTTCCAAGGGGGCCGGTTAGAAAAGGGCGGGTAACGTTTCGTCGTGTCGGTAAAATAAGCCAGACGATGCTTGGTAAGACCATGAACCAGCCGCCAACATTCACCCTTGAGGTTTGAGGCAGACCATCCGGCTGTACATAGTTAGTATTATACGGTCCGATAGATGCGCTGACAGCTGCCACAATCAGACTAGTATGCTAGAAGAGTTCGAATGCTCCAGAAGGATAGGCTATTTAAGGTAACAAAATACAAAAGTCAATATTCGACGATGCTGGACTCGATCTTCACAGGAAGCCGCTAGCTTTCTGTAATTCTCCACGAATCCTGACTTCATGCTTTGGAGCAACAACGAATTAAAGCAACAGGCCGTCGATCAGTCAGGAACATCCCGGCAGGAAAGGACGGCGCTTGTCGATTAAAGGTCAGCTTGCGGATGGTGACAGTGTCTCGTCTAGCGGCTTCAATTTGGGTCGCAACGGTGTCTCTCGTTCAGAGGGTTCGATTTGAGTTATACTGTCATATACTATGTCCAATCCACAAGTTCCAACCTGAAACTTGATATGACCCGACACAAAAACGGGCGGCCATAAGATACTCCTGAACAGGGATAGGGTCAAGGACCCGAGGCGCCTTAGTGCGGACCGTGTCGAGTTGCCGCGTCTCGTCTTGACTACGAAGGCCTGGCTGGTGTGGCGGAAACATGTGCGTCGGTGACAAATTCAGCTGGAGGTAAGCGCACGAACATTCTGGCAGGTTGACACTTGTCCAAGAACCGGATGATGGTGAAATGATAGGTATACTGTGCTTTCTTAACTGTGTATGGCAAACATCGTGTGTACCTTAAATATACCTTAAGTCGACAGGACGGTAAAGATAAAGCAAGCACCGGGGGGGGGGGGGGGGGGTGGGTTAGCGGCATGCGCCATATTCTAGACTAAACGTGTGGGGCGATGAACGCTCTTGCAGCAAACATAGGGAGTACATATACACGAAACGACTGCTGAAGGAATGGATATGACATTTGACAGGTCAATAAGAAAATTGTGCCGACAGTTGTCGAGCAACACTTCCCTGAGGCGATCTGATGCCGCATTTGATCAATTTACTTTTATTAAACGCGGCTGCCGCAAGGAGAGCCAAGGTTCTCTCATTTGGCCATGGACCTGCATCATTTGTCTGCAGGCAGGCATAAAAGATTCAGGAATGTGATGCACCCCCGATGAACCAAGATTGTACGAATACGGTACTGGGAAAGAGACCAAGTCCCTGTTAATGTTTGAGAGAAAGGTGAGACACAAACGGATCAATGGAAGGGAGCCGTGCGCCGGGGTGAGTGAAACCACCGGCGGTCAAGACATGCCGTGGTGGCCCATTCTGGGGATGCGATGCAGTACAACAAGCGGGGCGTTGAAACGTCTAGCTCAGGAGAATCACACACAATCACACACCATACGTTTTTTATGGAGGAAAACGGCAGGGAATATGGATTAGTCAGTGGAGGCTCTCCTCTGCTAGTCACCGTAAATGGATCAATGGCATATTCCGGAGGCACATGACTGGTTAGCCTGGTGATTTCCATGGCCTCTATTTCGAACTATTGGCAGAGTAATTAAACAATGGATGATTGCGATAAAACGGAATTGCAAAACGGAAGAAACTTTTGAAGGTCACGTGATACGCATCCACTTTATCGGGTTATGTATTGACCGAGATCCGGACCCGCTCACAGGGAGTCCGGCGAGTGACGTCGTTCCTACCGCTTCGGCATTTGGGACATGGGACCCTGGATTCGGTAAAACTCTGGCCTACGACTTTCCTCTCCACTCACCTGCCCGCCAGTACCCCCACCAATTGTGGGGATCTCTCGTGGCTGCCCGCCACACTTTCTCAGCCTTCCCGTCGTCACACGGACAACCCATCGTTGCCCTGCTGATCCGGTTTCCGCGATAGCTCCTAGCACAATTCGATAACGTCTGCGTTTCTGCTCTCCCCTACAGTCTGCACATTCTCTCCATCTCTTCTTGGGTCCATTCCTGTCTCCATCTTTTGGGGTCCCTGTCGCTTTTCCTGCCTAGTCACCCATTCGCATCTGCATGTCAGCAACCGTTTCCACTCCGCCTTTTGATAAGCTCGAGCCTTGCCCCCCACCCACCCGATCGCAGCTTTCGCCGCTCACCGTAGCTGGGAGCTCTCGACTCTTCAACCCCCTCCTACTCTATTAGATCTGTGGTGTATGTCTTCCACAGATCCCACAAATCACTCTCCCAGCCTATCTGGCGACACCAAACATGACTCCGACACTATCCCGGTGACGGGCACCGAGAGCGCGGGGTCAAAGGCTGAAACGGAGCCTCCTGAGCTCGACAACCAGCAGGGACAGCAAACGAAGCCAGTACTGTCCGCCAAAGCCGCAGGCAAGCAACAAGCGACGGACGATCTGATCGACTTTGGCGACGATGATCTCCAGCCGACCCCAGGGGGGAGGCCTCTTGCCAACTTGGACAGCAAGTACGCGCCAGAATCAAGCCAAGCCGCCTCCGCACCTGCCTCAGAAAGTACCTCGGAGCCCATGACCTCGTCCATCGCTACTCTCAAGCCGACGAGCCCCCTGCCTACCGAGTCTGCCGCCCAGTATCTCACGATCGAGTCCACCACCTACGTCGACCCAACACCTCCAACCCCTAGGACGTCGCAGCCTCCTTCTCGAACCCCGTCCAACGCTACCAAACGCCGGCCGTCGTCTGAGGCATCTCCAACAAGATCCGACGCTGGCTACGACGAGCGCAGATATGCAAGCGAAGACGAGCAGGAGAATGGGTCACGGTCCGAGATCCAGAGCATCATGGAGCAATTCACCGGTGATGGTGGGGGCCCTGGCGCTGAAGAGGTTATGAGTCCGAGGCTAGAGATTGCATCGCCCATGCTGGGCAGCCCTGGCATTCAACACCCTCCCCGGAAGTCCAGCCTCGACCCGCTGGTCCCGTCGCTTTCCCACCAGGTTCAAGAACTTCAGGGTCTGAGGATACGCTCAGCGTCTCCTGCCAGTATGCTTTCTCGAGAGCGAGCTCCCGATGACCAAGGTCCTCCTGTGCCGCCAAAAGACGGGCCTCCCGCGACTCCTTCGCGTTCGCACGACGACAGACACATGAGCACAGATTCACAAATGTCTCCTGGTTTACCCATCCATCGACCGCCGCCCCCTGAGCCAGAGCCTGAACCAGCATTGCCCTTCGACTTTCACCGCTTCCTTGAGCAATTACGGAACAAGAAGGCAGACCCTGTCGCCAGATACTTGAAGTCCTTCTTGTCCGAGTTTGGCAAGCGTCAGTGGATGGTGCACGAGCAAGTCAAGATCATTAGTGACTTCTTGGCCTTTATTGCCAACAAGATGGCTCAATGTGAAGTGTGGAGAGATGTTTCCGACGCCGAGTTTGACAACGCTCGTGAAGGTATGGAGAAGCTTGTCATGAACCGGCTGTACACGCAGACTTTCTCGCCCGCCATTCCTCCGCCGCAACCCATCCCCGGCGCGAAGCCGAAACGGCGAGGTGGCGAGCGACCCATGGGACCCGGCCGCCGTGGGCAGCATCAAGAAGATGTGGAACGCGATGACGTCCTAACACAAAAGATCAACATTTACGCATGGCTCAGAGAGGAGCATCTGGACATCCCCCCTGCTGGTGACAGTGGGAGGCGCTTCCTGAAGCTCGCGCAACAAGGTGCGTCAATCATCAGTCTGCGAGATTCTTTTGGCCTCTCCTAATGTGTAGTAGAGATTCTCAAGATCAAGTCTTATCGGGCGCCTCGAGACAAGATAATCTGCGTGCTCAATTGTTGTAAAGTCATCTTCGGTTAGTCTCATCTCCCGCGATACCGGCAATTCCCCCAGTCAACTAACCAGCATCAGGGCTTCTCAAGCACTCCAAATCAGATTCATCAGCCGATTCGTTCATGCCACTATTGATTTACGTCGTCCTGCAGGCCAACCCAGAGCACCTGGTTTCCAACGTTCAGTATATCCTGCGGTTCAGGAATCAGGAGAAGCTCGGCGGCGAGGCAGGGTACTACCTTTCGTCGCTGGTAAGTGTTTCTCGCAACACGTCCCTATGTCACGTGCTGACCTGTCACAGATGGGTGCTATTCAGTTCATTGAGAACATGGACAGAACAACCCTCACGATCACAGATGAGGAGTTTGAGAAGAATGTCGAGGCCGCCGTGTCTGCGATAGCAGAAAGGCACCGCCTCGACTCACCGGCGGTCGTGCAGGAACCCGTCTTCTCGGAGAAAATGGGCTTCCAGCAGGGAGACTCTTCTGGGCGACCCTCTTTAGACATGATGGGAGAGTCTTCTACCCCGCGTCGCTCAACGTCGTCAAACGAAGGCGGCAGAGATGCCGACGATCAAGCTCCGATCACCGGTCTTCTTCGATCAATACAAAAACCGCTCAGCACCATTGGGCGCATGTTCTCCGACGAGCCGTCACCTGCGCCGCCGCCCGTCCCAAGCAGTGCGTCGAGGCCGCCGGGACCTCCCGAACGATTGTCTCCCCGACCAAGCATGGAAATACCGCCGGATGGGCAGCAGTCCGTCCCCCGGCCCCATTTGTCGGCGGAAGAGGCTGCGGCCAGGCAGGCGAGCGCCGAAGTGGCGGAGGCGCAACGTCTCAGTAGGGCAGAGCATAACAATGTCGTCGAGACGCTTGCAGGCATGTTTCCCGACCTCGACAGAGATATCATCTCCGACGTGGTGTATCAGAAACAGGGGAGAGTTGGACAGGCCGTCGACGCCTGCTTGGCGCTGTCTACCTGAAAGCAGTGTAGATCGGGATAAATAAACATCAGTTTTGCTGGCGAGCAAGCGCGTTCCATTCGATTTGGTGACCTGATCGCGCTTACTGTTACTTGATGGACCAGTCATTTGCCGCTTTGTTCTGTGAGTAGCTGCCACAACAGCTGTGGCTGCCAAAGTTCAATTTGATGATATGAATCGAATTTAATTTATACCATAAGATAATCAACACAAAAATGCTAGATAGACTTTCTTCTGTTTATAAGGGTCTAACAGTATGATTGTATAATTAGGGGTAAATAAGCACAGGGTAAATTGAAGATTTATTATTTAATACCAGCCTAACTACGAAACCTAGCTATACATAAGGTTACACATTTAGTCTATCTTTATATAACCAAACTCTACATATCTAACCATTGATCTCTCTATCTCGAGTAATGCTGAGTCATTGGGTTGTTGTATCGTCATGTAACGTACTAAATTGAATCACAAAAATGATGTTAATGACAAGCTGGAACCAGGAAGCTTAGCAAAGTTGCCTGAATGCACGCAATGTTTGCATGAAAACCTTAATGTTCTTCCTCGTGTATTCTCTGAGAGGGTAGGGCGTATTGGGACTCCAGCGGTGCGGTGCGTGGAATACCATCAACCATCCACACCAAAGCAATACAAGATAGTCCACCTCATCATAGTCAAGTGCTCCCGATCAGGATTGCAATGCTGATCAGGCAACTCTCTTACAATCAGGGAAGAAAATGATCTCCTGATCGTCTTGCATAATCACACTAGATATTAAATCAAGAAGAAAGCTCTCTAGTTCACGTAGAGGCACCCTAAAGGTAGGTATTAAGGACACGGAACAAGATTGAAGATGTGCTCTCGATTGAGGAGGCTTACTACCTTTAATTCTTGATTGGCAGCGCTATCTAAAAATCTCCTGGCTTCCCAGCCCAATCAAGATCCTGAAGCCCCATCCCATTATGTTACTATCAAATTGATTCCTTACGGTTTTCCTCTACTGTGATCGTCTGTACACATCACCGGACTTCGTGCGTATGCCTCGGTACCCATTGTTTTCTCTTGGGGCCTTGAATTGATGAGCCGTTTCTCAACACCCTTAGCTCCAAGAATTAATTAAGCTGATAATATTGTAATCCATCTTTTGTTCTGGCACCGAAATCCTACTCTGATATTCGCGCCCACTCACTAAGAAGCTCAGTCCCCTGCTAATGGATCATGGGCTCTCAACCGTATTCATGTCATTGTGTCATACTCGATGAGACCCCGCCTGGTGGTGCTTCGATTAATGGCATAGCCAGCCATATTTTATACTAATTTATGGCGTGCGATATTTCTCTGAAGACCCTCCGCCACCTAAGACTGTACCGACGTTGGTGGTAGTGACGGTATTACTCAGCCACCAGAAATATCGCAGGGGTGATGTGATATAAGCGTTAATTGCTGCCCGCAATTAACAGCGTCGTTTTTGCGACAAGAAACAAATCCGGGTTCACAGTTTACAAACACCTGACTTGAAATAATGAATTACATGACGATCTCTATAGTCCCTATACAACCGGAGACTCATCGTTTCACCCGAAGACATGATCTCGCGATAGCTACAACGTCTATTTCTCAAGTTGTCTGTCACGTTCGAACGGTAGGGCCCTTTCGAGTCAGGTAGTCAGCAATACAGTCCCTGCCACCGGTCAATCACTTTTTATCTACTCGAGATTCCGCAAGACTTCCGCGATATTGTACCTCCTTTTCAAGCCAAGCAAGCGCCGTGGTTAGGCATCTAAAGCTCATTTGAGATCGCTATGGTAGAAGCCCTTTGGGTCCGTGAAGCAGGAGGCGGGTTTTAGTTGAGTATGTAGCTTCTTACAGCGTTGGTTGAGATCCAAGCTGGGAATCGCCTGAGGCAATGCTTAGGGTATCTGGGTTGTAGCTTCTTCCGTATACGGAGACCAGATGTGGTTAGCTTGTGTGAGGTGCCCGTGGGACTGTCATCAGGGGCAGTGGCTTTTTCCTCGACGCAGTTCCGTGTACTCCACGGACACAAGGCATGATATCTGCAGAGGCCTGCGGACCGCGCGGGACAATTATTCAGGGGTTGATCTATGCAGCTTATGGGGTGAGGAACGGGCTCATGACTGCATATAGAAACAAGATGGACTCACTTGCCGGCTTACGATTTCGGGCCTACTAAGATACATACGGTTAGACAGCGCAGAATTCCGAATAGATTTATACCGCTTGCTTTCCAAGACGCAGAAGAGGTAGATCGAGGTGCAAGCGGGATCATTGGGCTTTTTATGTTGCGCTTCTTACGTGTCATGAGACCATGCAGTCGTTGTCGCCTGCACTCATGTCGAGTTAGAGACCTCCTGCATCCTGTGTGCGAAGGCTGCGGATGAGCTGCCGGACCTGGTATCCCGAAGAACTTGGCAGTGCCACACTGCCAAGCCCGGTGCTTCTAACCATGCTTGGCTACAGGGGCGAAAGCATAAGATACGAGGCTTTGCAAGCAAGGTCAGGCAGGACCAGCACTTGATGTTGCACAAATCAAGACAGTGCCTGTTACTATGTGTGCATGTACGAACAATACTAACTGTACTTGGGCACACCCAAAAATTGCGATTTTATCCACATCTCAGGAGTAGGATCCAGCTAGATCCCAGAAGAATCCATCAAGCAGAGAGCAACTGATCCACAGAATTCTCTGGAAAGATGCACTCGCAGAAAGGTCGCAACGAAAGAATCAGCGGTTTACGTACGTACGCGGTACCGTCCGGCATATCCAAACAAACCCATGCGGAACCCTCAGGGCTCAAGACAGCCTTCCCGTTTCTATCCTGCGCGTAACTATCGTCCAAGTACGGATGTGTCATTTGAGAAAAGACTGACTCGTGCAGGCGAAGCACGGGAGAACTCCGTCGTCCCGCTGTGCGGGAGACTTCGGTCAAGTTTTGATAACAGGGTGCTCTGCCGCGTAGGGGAAACCAGGAAGATCGCCGAGGCGGCTTCCACGTTTGAGCGTGAAGGCTTTGCAAGTCTACATACGCCGCTGGTGGTGCAGACTGGAGAATCCTCCAACGTCGTCCCATCCAGGTCCCAGTCCCGCCGGCCCTTGTCAAGGGGCGCCGGGTAACCTTAAAGCCGACCCAAGCTAGGGCGGAGGGTCGCAGTGCGGACGGGGCCTCAGATGAGGTCACTGGCCGGTGGATGAACGACCCCGGCGAATTAACCTTAATGCTTAACCCAAATTCTGCTGATTTCCACCTCTAATCTCGTCAACCTTCCTCTTCGCCTCGCAGGGGTTCCAAGCCCTCCGCCTAGCGCCACGAAACCTCGGAACCGCACCGAGCTCCTCCTTTCGGCCTGAAGAATCCTTGCCCGCACATCTTAACGGGCAGAACTAGGTCTGATTGTGTTCGGCGCCTCCCTGTTTTCTGCCCGCTTTGCGATGTTGGGGCCGTAGCTCTTACAGGGGTTTTATCTTGGCGGGGGTTTTGGGTGGCTCAACATGGAGGAAATGCCAGCTCCTCATACGCGCTAAGGGCTTGGAACATTGGTGAGCTCCCTTTCCAGCATTTGGTACCGGTAGTTACACTAGAGCTGTGGCCCGCCGTCTCCTTTGGATGCCACAATACACACACATATACCCCTGCTCGCGTTCGTCTCTTCGTTTGGGGGGGAAAGACCCAAAGGTTACACTAGGTTCTGCTGACGTGTGTCAGGTGTCGTTCGTGGGGGAGCTGACCGTGGAGAAGAAAACATTTCTGTATGACTTCGGGTATCCTACCGTGCCCATTCCATCTTCCTCAAGCCTGGTGTAAGTGCATGTAACGTGCTCGGGAAATGCCCCAAGAATGGCGCTTGCCCTGTACTGTTGTTAGCTATTACCGAACCCTAATGTTGTCGTCTTGGTGCGAAGCAGAACCTACGCGCACACTTAGGTCCATCATTCCCGAATGCTTCCCATCCCGTGCGCCACCCGGAGCCCGCATCACATCCCACGGTCGTGATCCCCCTTACGATCACCACAACAACCAGGCAAACCATCCAGCTCGCCAATCGTCTGACGGTATCGAGTTTCATGTCCCAGTCCAAGCCCGGGCAGAGCCAAGAAAGATCTTTTTGACCGACGGCAGGACTCTGTTCCGGTCTACCTCTTCTCACCCCAAAGGGTCCCTTGTCAGCCAAGATGACCACCCCTGGCAGTCCCAAGGGGCAAAATATGCGAATTAAGCCTCGATTCCGTACGTGCCTGGCCTTTCCTTTGACCTCACTTGCCGGTCGAGATCCAGCCCTGGCCAAACTTCCCTGCATGAGCCGCAAACCCAAAACAGGCATACGGTTCTTAGCTCTTCATCCCTTCTGCCGGAATCGTCCCATCACTCTCCAGATGGCACCGCTACGTCTGATCCCTCTCCGATGTGAACAGACACCCAAGGTGGCCTGGTAGTGACCTTGGATCCCGCCCTCGCTACCGCCCTCACCACGCACATCTCGCCTGCAGTTTCACTGACCCAACGTCGGACTTCCTGTCTTCTCAAACGCTCCTACTGGAGCCACTCCACGGATGACGATACCTCAACGTCCCTTTCAACACCCCCTTGTCCTGCTAGTTCTGGGTCAGGTCCGGATGCTCAGGACCACGCCTACCCATTGCCATCCGATCTTCCGGGTGCCGGCCCTTGCGGCTCATGCTGGTCAGCCAAGAATACCAAGACGGCCCAAATGAGCCAGATCCCTTCCGATATAATGACTTTCCCCCCTTCCTCCCGGAGTCTACGGTGACCAGCAGGACTGTACCTTCTTTCCTTCATATACGCGCCCTTCTTTATTCATTCGTTTCTTTGCAGCACTAGGCGATCACTCGCCCAGTTTGCCGCCGTTTGTTTATTTCGTTTCATTCTTCCAGAGACTGGTATCTCGACTTCCATCAGAGGCGAGCCTCATACGTTCCTTTATTCCTTCTTGTGTGTCCTACATTCATTTCATCTTGCCGACTATACGAGCAGCCTTTGTCCGTTCCGCACCACCCGGCCCCTGCTAGACCGCCACGATGCTTTCGCGATACGGAGTCCTTTCGTGGCTCGCTCTCTCGACGTTGGCCGCCGCCAACCCTCCGCCGGCCGGGCAACAGTGCGAGGCCAAGACCGAGACCATCGTCCACACCGAGACCGTCCACGTCCCGACCACGATACGCGAGACCGTTCATGTCACCGTGCCGGGGGAGAAAGAAACTGTCCATGTGACGGTCTCAACCACGATCCACCAGACTATACCAGTCACAGTCAGCGAAGTCAAGACCGTCCACCAAACCGTCGCGACCACCGTCAAAGAGACTGTTCACGTCACCGAACCCCCGAAGACGGTTAAGGAGACCGTACATGTCACGTTGCCTCCCGTAAAGGAGACAGTTCACGTCACCCAGCCGCCAAAGACTGTCAAGGAGACAGTCCACATCACCGAACCCCCCAAGACCGTTAAGGAAACCGTCCATGTTACGCTACCTCCCGTAAAGGAGACAGTCCACGTCACTCAACCGCCGAAGACTGTCAAGGAGACAGTCCACATCACCGAACCCCCTAAGACCGTTAAGGAGACTGTGCATGTTACCTTACCTCCTGTAAAGGAGACAGTCCACGTCACTCAGCCGCCACAAACTGTTAAGGAGACGGTCCACGTGACGCTGCCTCCTCAAACAGTCCATGTTACTCAACCGCCCCAGACCGTCAAGGAAACCGTCCATATTACCTTACCTCCCATGAAGGAGACAGTACACGTCACTCAGCCGCCCCAGACTGTTAAGGAGACGGTTCATGTGACACTGCCTCCCCAGACGGTCAAGGAGACAGTCCATGTGACTCAGCCGCCTCAGGTCGTCACGCAACCACCTCAGACTGTTAAGGAGACCATCCACGTTACTCAGCCTCCGCAGATTGTGAAGGAGACTGTCAACGTTACGCTGCCTCCTCAGACTGTGAAGGAAACGGTCCACGTCACACAGCCGCCCCAAGTTGTGACGGAGACAGTCCATATCAGCCAGCCGCCTCAGGTCGTCACACAAGCACCTCAGGTTGTTAAGGAGACAGTCCACGTGACTTTACCTCCTCAGACTGTGAAGGAGACCGTTCAAGTTACTCAGACGGCCCAATGTCTCACCCAAACGCCTCAAATCGTCAAGGAGACAGTCCATGTGACGTTGCCTCCCCAAATCGTCAAGGAGACGGTTCACGTTACTGAGCCAGCCCAAGTTGTCACGCAAGCGCCCCAGGTTGTCAAGGAGACAGTCCACGTCACCTTGCCCCCCCAGATCGTCAAGGAAACGGTCCACGTTACCGAGCCTGCCCAATGTATTACTCAAGCGCCTCAGATCGTCAAGGAGACAGTCCATGTTACTTTGCCTCCCCAGATTGTCAAGGAGACTGTCAGGGAGACCGTTCATGTCACTGAGCCGGGTCAGGTCCAAACACAAGCGCCCGAGATTGTTAAGGAGACAGTCCACGTCACTTTACCTCCCCAGATCGTCAAGGAGACTGTCAGGGAGACTATCCATGTCACCGATGCCGCTCAAGTTATCACGCAACCACCTCAGATTGTCAAGGAGACAGTCCACGTCACGTTACCTCCCCAGATCGTCAAGGAGACCGTCAGGGAGACTATCCATGTCACCGATGCCGCTCAAGTTATCACACAACCACCTCATATTGTCAAGGAGACAGTTCACGTCACTCTACCTCCCCACGTTATCAAAGAGACTGTTCATCTGACTCAAACAGTGAGCCATTGCGCTACAACTGTAGCAGCTCCCGCCATGGTCCATCAGTCCTCCCCCCCACCCGCTGTCCACACGATGCCGCCCCCGCCTCCTGCTCACCAGGCCCCCCCACCTGCGCACCAGACAATGGCAGCGAACAACACTCACATGATCGCCCCCCCGGCCCATACCATGCCGCCGGCTGCTCATGTCCCTCCGGCCGAGGCCCCAGTCTCGTCGGCCCTTCCCGCACATATGCCACCCCCAGCAGCGGCCGCTCCTGTCCATATGATGTCTCCTGCGGAGGCGGCACCCCCTGCTCACCAGGCGCCGCCCGCAGAGGCCATGCCAGCACATACAACTCCCGCTGAGGCCATGCCAACACACACACCTCCCGCGGAGGCTATGCCTGTCCACAACCCCACCTCAGCGATGCCGGTACACGAGCCCGCCGCGGCGTCGGCCGCACCAGCAGCGCCGACACATCCCATGAAGATGAGATTCATGCGTCGAACGTAGTGAGGAAATGGGCAGGAGGGGAACCGAGGATGGGAGAGGATGGATATGAGTCCTGAATAGAGGGGCAGAGGACGCTGTGTGCGCATAACTTTCTTACATGTAATCTAAATATTAGACGGTAGCTATGACGCTGGACGACGTTTGATACCCTGTCAGCCGGCTTTGAATGGATCCTTTAATTACCCTGTGCCTTTGTATCGAATTCAGTGCTGGTATTTGGAGGCCGATGAGTTACCTGACGGCAGACCGCCGAGTAGAACAAAGATACTACAGTGCACTTAGGACATCGCGGAATATAGACATGCCAATACATGGACTGCGACTCAAATTTCCTCCGAAGCTGATCGCAGATGTTGAGATGCTTGTCGAGCTGGCTTTTCTCCTGCATGTCGCCCTGGACACGGCCAAATTCTGTGCTGCGCATGTCCCACAGGACATCATCGGGCCTCGTCTTGTTTTTGAGGTTGGGAGTCATTGGGGTGGCACACACGGGTGGAAAATCTCTTTTCGGAGTCCCAGCCGGGCTGCTTGCATGAAGGTAAACTTTGGCGCCTAAACAGGTTAATACAGATGACATACTATCAGAGGTTGCGACAAGAGTTTTGGGCTTCGCAAGGGGGGGGGGGGGGGGTCCAACTAGTTCAGACAGAGTTTGGCAATCTCGTCATTCAGGCCCCGTGGAGCGGCGGCGCTTATGGTGGTTCTAGGCACGCAAAACAACTACCTGTGGTCCTGGCAACGTGGAAAAGCTTAACGCAGTCCATAGTTTCGAATCGTGGCTTTCATTAATGGTAACCTACGCAGCTGCGCGTGCGTAGACCGTACTAAATACCCTATATCACAAAATGCTTGACACGTCCGACTCTCACAGCAGGTGAGCCATAAGCACTGACACGCCAACGAGGGACATTAGCTTGACGGGGGCTGAGAGGGCGAGACCAGATGCCGGCACAGGCTTCGAGGTGGCCGTGGGCGACGTACCATTAGTTGAAGGCTTTGTGGCATCGAACTGGGAGACGACGAACGCGACGGCGTCGTTGGTGTATTTGACGAAGTAAGACCCGTGGACTGTGGTGTCGTTGCCAACGTCGCAGTAGATGTCACCGGTGTCGCAGTAGGACTCGATTTTGGGAGCGTAGCTCTCGCACGCCGTGACGTTTACACGTGGGAAGAGCTGGAAAGAGGAAAATCTAGGTCAGCAGCGGTACTTACTTGCATACACGCGAACGCTCTGAATCAGACGTTGAGAATCAGCCAAGGCGACTTACCCCGTCGTGTGTGCTGGTGCCCCTGTTCCAGGAGGCCGAAGCGTCGTGTGTTGGGTCCCCAAAGAGAATGACAGCGATGACTGCAAGTTCGATGCTGTTAGTCCGGAATTCCTTTTTTTTTTCTCCCCCTTTCCTTGATTCTTAGAGGGGGGACTCACCACTCTGGTCTACCACAGACGCCGCCACGGGATACGTGGTGTTGAAGTCGATGTCTACGGCGTCGCTCTTGTCGTCCTGTGTGTTGCCACACAAGGTATCGCCTACAACGTGCGCGCCCTAAGTTCATGCATGTCAGCCGGGGATCTCAGAAAACTCAATTCGAGCCCTTCTTGAACTCTGAAACCCGGCCGCTCCCGCCTTGTCAAACTTACCTGGGAATAGCCCAGCAGCGCGACCTTGGAGCCCGGGCACCGCGAGTTGTACTGCGTCAAGGCGGTCTTCATAGCCTCGTCACCGGCCGCGACCGAGGTGGAGTAGTTGTCGAAGGTCGCGGGGTAGTCGAGGGGCTCGATCTGCGAACCCGGGATGGCGGCCACGACGCCATTGGCAACGGAACCAATTCTACCGACTCCGGGGGCCTCGTTGCTGCCGCGGGCCACGATGAGGTGGACGCCGGCGGCGCAGGTGGCCGTCGAGTTCTGCGCCGAAACGCCAGCGGCAAGAAAGCCGGCGACGGCGACGGCGGTGGTGGTCCTCATCGTCGTGCTTTGGGGAATATCAATAGATTGTGTCTTAGAAGCTGTAGCGACCGCCGAGCGAGGATCCGAGGGTCCAATCGTGGAAGGAATGAGAACTGTCGCAATCGCAGGCCAAGAGCTTCAAGTAGAATGCCCAGGGGAAAGCGAGGTATTTGAGAGAACGCATTGCACCGCAGGATGGCCATGATTAGCGCCAAGGAGCCAAGCAGACAACGATGTCTCCCCGTTTGGAAGGTCTCAAACGGTTCCTTATGACCGGAACCGTACCAATCGCCGCTGCATCTGGGCTCAACGGCGGCCAGGAGCAACGTGCTTCGAGCTGGGGAGGACTTATGCATGCATGATGGATGTGCCCCGATCGCCAAGGGTTATCCCAGGCGGCCCACATTGAACGATTGAAAAGAAAGCCCGGTCATAACAGCATACGCAATCGGTGTTCCGCTATATCCGCACTCGGGGCACAGGAAACAGGAACGAACACCTTTTTCCTACCAGTAGCATCTACCACAATAAGATACACAACCATTAATAAACCAAGAAAGACGAGCTTAAAAGACATTTATGAGTTCTCAAAGTTATAAACATTGAATAAATCACAACAGATTTCCCTCTTTCTTCAGCATTGAGAAAGCATAGCTATAGGGTTCTTGCTACTAGTGTTGGTAGTGTTTTGGTAGTGATAGCAAACGATATTCTGTTTGTCGTCCCCCGAGTGATCCGATATACGCGCACACAGACTGTCATCTGGGCAATAGTGTGGACTTGGGCGGAGCATCCGCTTGGGAGCTTCCGCGCCTGGTTAGTCCCTCGCCATCCCAGAGAACTAGGGGTTTGAGAATGTAATTCGTCAGGTCTCGGCGTTAAGCCCAAATCAAGCACAAAAAGCATTACCCCAACCCCAACCAACCCCAGGCCTTTGAATCCTTCCTTTTGGCACGTAACATTATTGTTCTTGCGCCAGTATTATTGGTCAACTAGACCCGCTCGGCCTGATGTGGCCAGCAAGGTAAAGGAGGAGGCCAGGTTTGTGGACTTCTATATGCGGGGAAAAAAGAACAAACAACTGTGGAGCGTTCCTTTTCACAGGCTGCTAATTCCCCGGTTTGTAAGGTGATGATGCGTTGGACGTACCGAGGTTGTTACTGTGATAAGGCGGTCGAAGGCGGTTAGAGCGTTGTAGGATCGATTATTTGGTGTACTCCTGTTGAGAAGCATGGTGCTGTTAGAGGTAGGGAAGACGTCCTTCCCAATCAAGCACTTTTCGATCTGTTTCTAGGAGCGTTGCATACAAGGATTGATGATGCGGGAAGCTAGAAAACAGCGAGAGCGCCGTTGCACGGTGCACGTCTTTAACATCATCATGTACTCTGCAGCGCTTCACTCAGATCAACCCTATTAACTAACTTTATTAACTAACCTGTTAACTTTATAAATAGCTTTACTTTAACTAACTAACCTTAAGGCTAAAGTTAG
>MU846320.1:0-43348 GCA_030867225.1 Colletotrichum caudatum
ATAAAAGTAAAGCTATATATATAACTAGTACTCTTTAAACGTTAGGTATATAGGCTATATCTTAGGTATTATAGGTATCTACTAGTAATAATAATTTGTAGCAAAAAGGGCGTTTTTTATATAGATAATAGACTACGGTAGTAGCGGTAGTGGTAGTGATTTCCTTGTTAGGCTTAGACCGTGACAAAATACCAAAACCACACGGGCAATTTACCCGCTACCGACATTATCTTACTTCTAGCTTCTAGCCTATATCTTACATCTTCTCGAAGCAAGTAATTGCGGAGAGGTTTAGAGATCTCGGGATGTCCGAGCATGTACCCAGGTGAACCCCCCTGGACCCTATTTAGAAGCGAGAAATCCCTCGCCCGAAAACCCAGGTGATGAACCAGTAGACCGGCACCAGGATCTTGTTCCGGATGCTCATCGACTTGGTCAGGTAAGCACAACGCCAGAGAATCCACGCTGTTTCACCCATTAGCACAAGAGAGCCACATCGCTCGACGGGGCGCCGTTTCTAATATTTAAAAAATAGAAGAAAAAAAAAGAAAAAAACCATACCTGCCCGGCCCTTCAGCTCATCCGCGGAGCTCTGGTGGATCGCCCTCCAGCTTCCCAGGTACGCCATCGTCCCCAGGTTGCGGAATTTGAACGGCTTGCTCCGCCGGTCGTCCGCCTCCTCGTTGAGCGTCTTGGCGAGGTACACGGCCTGCTGGCTCGCCACCTGCGCCGTGGCGGGGAGCGCCCCGGTCTCCAGGACGGAGCAGTCGCCCAGGGAGTATACATCCGGCAGGACGGCCTTTCCGTCCTTGGGGTCGTCGAGGCGGACCCTCAGGCGAGAGTCCGTGACAATGCCGCCGCTCCTCTCCGCCTTCAGGACTTCCACCGTCTCCCCTCCCTTCCCCTCGGCTGCCGCAGCGGGGTTGCGCAGCTCCTTCTTCACGATTTTCTGGATGAGCGGGTTCTGCATCAGCCCCGTGCTCCACACCACGATACCCGCGCCGACCTCCTCATCGCCGTGCTCCTTGATCTTGAGCTTCAGCGTGTTGTGCGCGTCGTCCTCGTCCGGCCGGATGCGCTGCAGATGGTGCTCCGTCTTCACCTTGATGCCCTGGCGGCGGAAGAGGTCCTCGGCGTAGGAGGCGAGCTGCTGTTCGAACATGGGCAGGACCTTGGGCGCGATGTCGTAGATCGTGATTGCGACGAACTCCATGAGGTGCGGGTACAGCTTGGACAGGTCGTCGTGGATGAGGTCGTGGAGCTCGGCGGCGAACTGTGAACCAGGTCAGTGTGCCATTCGGGGTTGAAGCTTTTTTTTTTTTTTGGGGGGGGGGGGGGGGGGGGGGGGGGGGGGGGGGGGGGGGGGGGTCGGGGGGGGGGGGGGGGGGGGGGGGGGGGGCAGGGCGCGACTGCCGACCTCGATTCCCGTCGGGCCACCTCCAACGATGGCAAAGTGCAACATCTTCCTCCGTTGCTCATCCGTGGTCGTGGGCCAATCGGCCTTCTCGAAACACTGAAGCACCCTCAAACGAATGCTCCTCGCATCGCCAATGTCTCGCAGGAAGCTGGCGTACTCCTTGACGCCCTCGATGCCGAACGTCTGCGAGTACGCCCCGACAGATATGACCAGCTTGTCGTAGGGAACATCAATCAACTCCCCCTTGGGCCGGTGCAGCTGCCTCGTCGGGAGGGTACGGGACGTGGCGTCCTCCGACGTCACCTTCTCGACGCGGATGAGCTTCTTTGAGAAGTCGATGTCGTCCGCCCAGGCCTCGTGGAACGAGTCCAGGTTCAGCCGGCGGACGGGCTCGAGGATGGTGCGGAACTCTAGGGTGCCGACCGAGGTCGACGCCAACAAGGGGGTGAAGACGAAGTAAGAGCGCGGCGAGATGAGGATGCGCTCGTACTTTTTGGGGTCGAGTTCGCGGGCAAACGCATAGCCTGCCCATCCGGAGCCCAGCACGACTACCCTCTCGCGTTTTCGCTCTAGCACGCGAGTTAGCAGGTTTCTCGGGCGTCTCTTAGTCGCTGTTTGGGGTACGGGTGGGATGGGGGGCTGGGTTGGGTGAGTCAGACCAACCCGTTGGCGAGTTCGAGCTCGTGCTGTTGCGATACTTCACAACACTCGTGTTAGTCGTCGCCCCGGTCTGCAATGCCGTCCCGGCGGGAGCCCGGAGTCCAGGCCGAGCGAGGTTTCTCCAATATTGCCGTGCGACTTTCGATGATGCCATTTTGGTAGCTGGCTCACACCACCACAGGCACTACCACGGGGCAGCAATGACTGTGTATATCATATATGGGATATCCGCAAATTCAGCCCCTGGACAGGCCCTGGCTTGACCAGGTGATCCGTTAAGCCCGATAATTCGCCCAGGGGTTTGTAAGCGGGCGCGATAATGGGCCGGAAGTCTGAGCGTTCGGCGTCGGAACGTTTTTCAAAGAGCGTTCTTACTGCTTTCGGGACGGGTCGGGATACGGGTTTGCTTTGGAAATTCGTCGACTAGGATACTACGCGGCAGAGAAGGATTCCCAAGTACATACGAAACGTTATGAAGGTATCAAGGCAGTAACAATAGCCCTTACCAGAACCAAATTACATGCAACTTTTTCAGCTCTGCGTCACCGAGACTGAGACGCAAGTAAGTGCCGGCGCCATACGGACGAGTGACGTCCCCGTCCCCACTTTTCCCCGTCCGGACACTCCGATATGGCGTTTCCGCTTTTTAATGTTCAAATGACGTCTCAAGATTTTTACTTTTGGTATCTATTACCTACACGGATTGATCACATCGCCCTTTTCGTCCAATAAACTTTTTAGCTTCACGGCCCTTGGCCCCTTTCTCTTTTCTTTCTCCCGCCCCTTCGGATTCTCTATTGCAACATGGAGTCCAAGCTTTCGCCAAGAACTCCCTCGATCTTGACGATCCACCGGTGCGTCTCCCGCTCGACAACCTCATCGTCGTCGTCCTGGAGCTCGCTGATGTAAGGCAGCATTTCGGGCAGCGCCGAGAGCCACTCCTCGCCAAGCTTCTCGGCGAGCTCCTGCTGACACTTGACGGCTGCCAGGCGGACGGCTGCCTGCTCAGACCGCAGGTGGCGGAGGATGGCGCTGTTGAGCTCCTTCTGGTGCTCCTGGGAGTCAGCCGCAGACGCCAACTCTACAACCGCGGGGATCAGCTCGGCTGACAGCTCGACAGAAGTGGCGTTGAGAAATTGCGCAGTGAGAACGGGCGCAACCTTGCCAAAGTGCGCCGGTGCCTGCCAGAAGTCGTCCTGGTCGTGCTCAAAGCACCTCGCCAGAGTGGAGAGGACACGCTGCCACAGCTCCCTCTGCTCCGGCAGCTTAACGTCGCAGGCTTTGATGATGTCAACGGCGTCGTCCACGATGTAAGTCGCGTAGTTTGTGACGATCGACTTCAGATTTTCGAAGAAAACGTGGAGGAAACCGTAGACACTGAGACGACGCAGTGCGCGCCCCGTAACGTCTTGCTTGGGGAGCTGCGTAGACCACTCGACAATCTGGGTGAAGACGGGCCGGAAAGCCGCATCGTTCAGCTTGTAAATCATCTTGAGGGCGACATCGTTGATGGATGCCTCGATATTGGCCACGCGCTGAGATGCTGCGTTGGTGAGCTTGTCTTTTGCGTTCTCGCGTCTTCGGAAGTCCAGCGAGTTGAGGAGAATCGTGGACAGGGACGTGACGTTCTTCGTGACGATGGACTTGGCGTGGCTCTCGATTACGACGCCAAAGATGTTGACCCATTCGTCAGTTGCCTGTAATTCTGTTAGTCTTGTTGCAACCCGATCATCCTCCGAGCAACTTACGTTGAAACCAGCCTCGGTGGCCGGGATCCAGTTCTTCTCCAGGCTGCCCAGCATGGTTCTGGCCTCGACCTTTCTAGCGAGGAACCTCAGGCAGTTGAGGCGCTCATCGTCGGCCTCGCTATCCAGATCGGCCTGGGCCGACTTGTTGGAGGCAAGGAGGATGTTGTCTAGGTGCTTCGCAGAGATCATGTAAGGTAGGTGCTGCGCCAGGGCGGTGATGAACGCGTAGCCGGCGTTGTGCAGTTCGTTTGCTGTCGTCTCGTCCTCCACACTCTGCTCGATGTAGAGGATGGCCTGGGAAATGGCAATGTTGACAATAGGCAGGATGCCGTCCTGCACAACATCAACAAGAGATGCAAGTGAGAGCAGGGCCATGACGCGCAGGCGGGCATCGGGCTGGCCGAGGCAGTGAGGTCCGGCAATGGTCGCCGCAGCGCCTGCCACGGCCTCGATATCCTTCTTGCCGTACTTCTCCGCAATCTTGTCCACGCAGGCAACGGCGGTGTGCTTGTATTTGATGTCGTCGGTGTCCCTAATCGCGGCAGTGAGCTGTGGAAGGAAGGCGAGCAATGCCGTCCTGGAAGCGACGTCTGCGACGCTCTCTTGATCCACGCGAACCTCGAGGGCCCGAAGGACCTTGCGGCGGAGGTCGATTTCAGTGCGGTCCAGGAGGTTCTCAACCGACTTGATGAACTCGCCAATGGACAGGAGGTTGAGCAGGTTAGCCAGGGCATTGCCGCAGCATTCGTGCAACGCCTTTTGCTGCTTGACGGTCTCGGCCAGGGCCAACACATCCCTGAGAAGAATGGCGTACAGGTCCCGAATCTTGGAAGAATCCATGTCGTCCCTCTCCGTAAGCACAGTGATCTCCTTTCGGAGCTTTCTGCTGGAAAGAAGAGCCGGGAAGACGGTCAGCTGCTGCAGGGCAATGGTCTCAGGCTTCTTCTCCACCAAATCCTCCCCGACCCCGAGCAGAGTAGCTGAAAGACCGGGTTTGGGCTTAAAGATGTCACTGATCAAGTCCAAGAGCTTGGCCAAGGTCTGGAGCTGCACCTCGGCGCTGTAGACGCCGAGGAGTTCAGAGGAAAACGCCATCAGGCTGTCGTTGGGGCCGTATCTGTCGACCAACATCGCCAGCAAGGCGTACAAGAATTCATCGGGGCCAAGGGTGTTGATGAGAGCAACGAACAAGCCTTGCTTGCGGTGCGCAGGGATGTGCTCGTACGCCGTGACGAAACTTGCGAGCAGCTCAGTGGCGCCAGCGACCGGGTTCCGCTTGCCCTTCTTAAGCGATGCCATCAAAGGAGGAACGACCTCCTTGATGGTCTGGTTGACCACATGAGCAGAGTGATCGTCGTTCTGGCGGAGGACAGAGGCACCCATGAAGGTGAAGATGGGCATCACACTGTGAAGCACAAGATCAGGGGCAGCAGTAGCAAGGCTGGCAATTAGGAGCAGGGCCGAGTTTTGCACGATAGGGCTGGACGACTTCTGGATGCAGTTGACAAGCAGGTCACCATGGCCCCCTGAGCCGTCAATCTTCAGGCTCTTGTTGTTTCTATAGGCGGGGACCATCGCGATCAAGCTCGTGAGCACCAAGTTCTGCAGGTAGCCAAGTTCGGATCCAATGACGGTACGGAAGTGCTGGAGCTCGGAGAGGGTGCCGAAGAGGCTGTCCAAGAGCTCGGGGTGGGAAGCAGGGTTGGAACCATCCACGAGCTGGAGTACAAAGGTAACTGATCTCAACGTCGCACTGAGCTCAGCACTGGCTTCCGCAGTGACTACGCGGTTCGCCTCAGATGAGCTGGTCCTGCGCCGCTTGTTCGCCGGAGGCTCGGTGATGAGCTTCGTGCCCGTCTGAATGGACTCGAGGAAGGAGGCAAGGATGTCCGTGGTGAGCTCGACGTTCCTCAGGAAATCGGCAGCCTCGTCGGCAATGATGTCCTCCTCGTCCTGTGATGCGTGTCGCGCTTGAGAGAGCTCCAGCATTGTCTGAGCGACGTCGAACTTGGTGTCCGCTTTCATCGAACTCCAGATGGCACGGATGCGAGCAGAGATTGATCGGACCAGCTCCGGGCGCTTGGCAGAAGCAGGGTCCTTGACGATCGAGAGAAGGCAGTCCAGACCCTCGCTGTCGTTCGGTACGACAATCTCGGCGAATCTGGTGTGAAGCACAGCCTGTTCTACCTCTTCGGCCTCGGAAAGACGGGTTGTCTCTTCCGAAGACAGGGAAGCCCACCACTGAAAAGCTGGCAGCAGCACCTTCGTCCTTGAAGTGGACGACACTCCTCGGATGCGGTTAAGGATTGAGAGAAGACTGGACTTGACCCGGAGCAGCGGTGTCGCGACAACGTGACTGGCGAGGAACGACAGGATCGATGCTCTACCTGATGAGCTGAGTGCCTTCTTCCCGTCGCTGCCCTCGTTCTTTGCGCTACTATCGAGGGTCGAGTGCAGCACCGCGCGAATGTGGTCCTCGTGCATGATGCATTCCTCAAGGGCCGGAAGGATAACGCCGTGAAGAAGGCGGGAAACAACATCGGCTTCCAGCCATTGCACCTTGGCACTGTCGTCGTACAGCTTCTTACCGCCCCAGACAGACTTCTTCGCAGGCTTGGACTGATGGGGGAAGAAATGGCCGACCTGGATCAGGAGCTCGGCAGCTGCACGGCGCACCTTCTTGGATGAATCAACCAGAGCCACAAGGCAGTATGGAATGAGAGCTTGGAAATCGAGGTCGTTGCCGTCGCCATCACTGAGACGTCGTCTGACCGCGTCCACAGCGGCAGCGCGGGCGAGGGTCGGGTAAGGACCCGACCAGATGCGAACGAAGAAGGTGATGTAGGTGTGATCGCTGACTGCCGTTTGTCGGCTGAGGGACGGCAGCTGGTCGAAATCAGCAAGCAGAGTCGGATCCTCGGATTGCTGGGAGACAACGCGGAGGAAAAGTCGGCTGAACTCGTCGTAGACCTCTCCAGTGCTGATAGAAAGGCAGGAGGGGAGAGCGCGCTTTTGGCCCGACAACTCCTGGATAGTCTCTCGCAAGTCCTCCTTCGAGGGGGCGGACCTGGGCTCGTCCATCTCGACGTCCTCCTGACTGCCTGGCAGGGCCTTTCTTTGGCGAATGGAGACGTCAAGCTTCATTTCCAGCTCCTCGACATCGAAATCAACCTCCTCTAGGACCGTCCGGATGATCTCACTAGTCTCCCCGGAGAAGCGAGAAAGATCGATCAATGTCGAGCCAAGCTCCTTGCGGATTTCGCCGTCCTTGTCAACTTCGTCGTCAAGTCTGTGTGCAGCCAGCACCAGGGACTTGAAAATGACGGCAATCTGCTTCTCCTTCAAGATCTTACTCATCAAGATGGCGCGGATGATGGGCAGACCGCGAGCGTCGCCTTTCTTGCACAAGCGTTCGATAAAGGCAATGCAGAGTCCGTTGGTGAGCTTGTCAACTCTCCTCTCCTGGCCCAGTTCGACCAGAATCTCGCCAAGATTCTGTACCTTCAGCAGGGCCTTGGTGACCTTTCCAGAAAGCTGTTTCGCCGACCGGTACTGTGCCAGAATGCACAAGCAGACGAGCCCAGGGCGCACAGTCTCGCTGGTCCAGCCGTGAACGATCTGCTCCATGAAGGCCGAGAGAGTTGCATCGTCGAAGCTGCCCTTGGCCGCGAGGACAGTGACAGCCATGTAGGAGGCAATCTGCATGTTGGGAACTTTCTTCATCGACATTGCCTCGGCTAGCGTAGGCCCGACGCGGTGCAAGAAGGCTTCGTTGTTGTCCTGCTGAATAGCGGCGCGGCCGGATCGCATGTTTTCGAGAAGCCCGTTTACAGCCTCGGTCATTACGCCACCCCAGAACGAGACCAAAGTCGGGTATTGTTGTTGGTGCCTGCATGCCTCGAGCGTATATTCGGACAGGGTGCTGAGGAATTCGGCCTTGTGGATCGCTTCGTGAACCAAGACGGATCGCGGCGGGGAAGTGAGCGACTTGATGTAGGGGCTCAAGAATCGGTACTCGTGGGGAATCTTGGACGGGAGGATCGAGAGCAAGGTGACGAAAGCGGGAATCGAGTGATACGGGAGGAAGGTTGTGATGAGAGACTTGGTGTTATGCTCGTGAATTCTGTTGCCCAGTTAGAGACACGAAGACATGACATGATCCGCAACGGCATACCTGAATCTCCTTACGAGCCACTCGAGGGCCCTGATTGAAGGCATGAGCCTCAACCGACTGCCGACAAGGCGGAGGAAGGACTCGACTTTGTTATCCAATTCGGCATTTTCAGCAGCAGTCATCTGGGTTCGGTCTTCGCTCATGCTCTGCTCGCTGAAGAGCGTCTTGGAGAAGGGCTTGAAGCGGGCATCGAGTTCGCAAAGTTCTTCGAAGCCCTCGGAGCATATTGTGTAAAGGGTCTGGTAGCTCTGGGTCGCAGCAACCCGCGGCTCGAAAATTAAGGACTTGGAATGGGCGGCCTTTTGCGCCTTGACATCCAAGGAAGCCTTGGAATTAGCGGCGATCTGCGCTAACTGCGCAGCAAGAGAGGACACCATATTCTAGAAGTTTTGCGGCATTCCGCGGTGATTGAGTAACTCAATGGCGGGGAGTCCTATGAGACTGGGAATTTTCCTAGAGCGTGTACCTGGGATTTCTCGATTTTTTTTCCCCTTCCTGGGCGGGTATTAGTTACGCCGACTTTTCTTGTTGCTGATAAGTCTCTTAGCGAATCAGTTGCCTTTCTGATAAGATAGTGGATAAAGTGACATTGACCCCACCGCCCCTCTCCGGCTCAAATCTTCAGAAGCTCGGGATTCGGCATACTTACTCCAAGTTTACTCGGAGACGTTCGTTTCAATATATATCATAGATACCTACATCATATTAGTCTTCATCGTAATGGTGCGCCATTTCTGGTTCTAGGAAACAGGATCGCTCATGTTTCGTTGCCAGTAAGCTAGTGTTTCCATCAGGACAAACGCCGGAAGGCGGAGGAGAGCCTTCAGTGTTGTTAGCATGTTCAGTGGAACCCAACTTGGTGCTTTCCCAAGCTGGGAACTGGCGCGGCCATTTCGTACGATTGATAGGCCCATAGCCGCAGGCAGTCAGTCTGTGTGAACAGCGCAGTAATAGCGTCGTGCGTCGGTCGTTCCGTGGGGGTTGTGGGATCCAGCGAGTTGCCTGCAAAGGTTTATGTATTAAGACATAATTTAGGCCTGAGCTACGGACGCGGGGAAATAAATGTTTGTCAGACTCACCAACCAAGCCTTTTCTTTGCATTGAAGAACCACTTCCGCAGCCCGATTGCTTCTCACATAACGCTTCACCCCATGGCGGTAAGTTACAGTCCTAGAATCTGATGAACTAGGGTTACTTACCATGATTGCAGAAACCCTACCCCCAAATCGTGCTCCTCGGAGACTCCCTTATCCAGGGCTGTTGCCAGATATCCGATGGCTTCTCGTTTCAAGCAGAGCTCCAATGCCGTGAGTGGCCTCTGATCTACCTTGCGTCCTCGAGCTTACAGACCACCTCTCAGTTGCGATGCGCCGCTTCGATGTGGTCAACCGCGGCTTCTCTGGTTGGAACACAGCGAACGCTCTCAAATATCTCGATGACATGTTCCTTCCTCCTTCCGAATCTAGACCGAGGCTGAAATGTCTCGTGAGTGTAGCAAGCCACTTGCGGAAGTCGCTTTGCTAAGGTCTTGACCAGGTGATACTTCTTGGCGCAAACGATGCTGTCCAGCCCATGGCCACGACGGTGCAGCACGTCCCACTGAGTGATTACAAGAAGAACCTTGTCAAGATCGTCACACACCCCAATATTACAGGCCATAACCCCAAGATTATCCTCGTCACGCCACCGCCCATCGACGAGATTCACGTCACCGAGCTCGACCTGGCCGCCGGTCACCCGAAGCCCCAGCGTACCCACAAGATCAGCGCCGAGTACACACAGGCGGCCCGAGATGTGGCGGCCGAGGTGCCCGGTGTGATGCTGGTCGACCTGTGGCAGGCGTTGATGGATCACGCCGTGTCCAGGACGCCAGGCTTCGAGGCCGGAGGTCCCCTTCCCGGCACGCCGGAGCTCGGTGAGCGGGGCGGGCTGGCAGATCTCCTCCCGGACGGCCTCCACATGAGCGGCGAAGCATACAGGGTGTTTTACAAGACGTTGTCGGCTCACCTCGGCGACTGGTGTGAGGGCCCCGTCTACCCGGAATGGCGTGAGCTGAACCCTCCAGCCTAAACATGACTGTGGGCACTCTGACAGAAGAGGAAAGCTGACGGAGAGGAGGTCCATGCAATCAATGTTGCATATGCCCTACAAGAGCATTTGGAATCAAGGCGGTTTTTAGAATGCACGTGGTTCCAGACATTAAAATACATATTGGTACTTCTGCTCTACCAGGCACGTGGAAGTTCTGTCGCCATCTACTTTTGTCCCCGTCGTAGCTTGACCCATCTTTGTGCGTCTGCTACTCGCCCCGAGCCACAGCAGAACATGTTGGCTTGTGAGACATGTCTCGAGCCCTCCAGCGACAATCCAATATCCAAGCTTCTATTGCTCTCGTTAGCATGGCGTTCCGTAGCACGCCATTGGATTCGTATACGCCGAAAAAGAAAAGAAAAAAGAAAAAGAATGAACGGAGTCCTTCAGCAGCGTACGGGTACTATTTGCTCTAGGATTGGGCTTGTTCCGGTTGCACATCCCACCTTTTTGACGAGGCCACACACACACACACACACACACACACACTCAAGGATAAGTATAGTAACTCGGGGACCTTGCTTCAGTGTCATGCATTGGGAACAGGTTTTGATCGCATCGGCACCGACATCTCTGCTGCTTTAGAGTTTGATGTCTGCAGGAGGCGAGCAATTGCCCGGTGGAAGTCACTTTCTACGGTAGAGGAGCCAGCAACAAAAAACAGAAGGCAGGTAGGTAGGTAGGTAGGGACCTATGTGCACACGGGGTGTCTTCAGCACGTCCCCCAATAAGCCCTCTGCCAATCATGCGCTTCCATCACGTCACGATACGCCCACGCGGCAAACAGCTGGTCGCCCCCCCGCTGCAAGTTCCAGTTGGTGGAGGGCCACGACTTGGCGTTCGGCTGCTGCGCTGCTGCACTGCACAGCATTGCACAGGGGCAAGTCCAGTGAAAAAGCACCAACCTGTCTTATGTAAGGCAGGTAGCCAGGTACTCAGAGCAGTGTGCTGCTGCCCCGCCGAGGTACCGCGCGAGTACTGCCAAAGCCCGAGTCTAACGCACTGTATCGACCCGAGATGTACTGGACCATCATTACTTCGTTGTCCCAGTACCTCGAGTTACCCTGCACGATGCCAGCAGTAGCATGTCTTTCGCCCTACAAGTTGCAGTCTCTCGAGTAACATCTGGAATCAACTACATCCAGGCTACATCCAGCCAGCCACACGCCGAACCTCTGGGACCACCTCGCGTTGGCCCGGCCTGTCCTCCACTCTCGTCGCTGCCCGTTCACCTCACCTCCTTCGATCCAGTCCTAGTTTCCGTCCACCTCCCGTTCCCTTCACTAATTCAACGTGCTTGTCTGTACCGACCTCAGGACTTTGTTTGTCTTCTCCAACCCCTCACCTCTTCGACTCCCTAACACGAAACGCCCGACGGTGTGCTTAGCAAGCATTCACCTTCTTCGGAACGTCCTCCTTTCAACGCCATTTCTATTACATCCCATCCTACTCTCAACCGCGAGCCCTCTGTCGGCACTGAACCGAATCTACCTCGACCGCTCCTCTCGCCCTCCCAGGTGACGACAATACCCGTTCCAATCCCCAATTCTCCAGAAAACAAACCGTCCCCTTGCACCCTGTTTCCGGCTGCACAACAACTGTTCAGAGATATCCTTGTGCTCGATAACATCGACGTTTGATTGCTCCTGGGCATCCAAGTCCTGCCGATACCCACGACCTTCCGAAGCCACCTTACTCGGGGTAATTCCGCCTCCACTGACTGACCATCGTGCAAAACCAGCATAGTGCCGCCACCACTCTCAAGCTGCCGCAGTCGCTGAGATCGACTGGACCCTGTGTAAAGAGCCACCTGCCAAAGGAGACATACCAAGATTGCGCCTGCTGCCGCTGCCGTCGACGACCTGCTTGGTCTAACCGTGCGATGTGGCGGGGGAGGAGGACCTCGTGAACTGATATTGTAGGGATCGAGGTCGGAAGCGCCCATAGCCTTCCTCGACCCGTCATTCGAACGCGCTTGCACTCGAACCCCCCCTTTCATATAGGCGTGTTCCTCTTACTCGAACGATCCTTCGCCACTACTTGTTTTGCGGATACCCTCTCTGGCGCTGCCGCCCCATCACGATCTCGTCCCAATACACTCGCTTGCCATCGTCTTTCTTCCGTCCGCCTGTCACCGTATACCCGGTATATATCCCCGAGTTTCTCAACCTCAAGATACCACACCTAGTTGATCGGGACCATTTCCGGGTATGGATCATCGGTTCCCAATCACCCGCGACGACCTCTTCAACATCCAGATGGATTTGAAGCAAATCCAACTGGTTCAGAGCAATCAGGGCGAGAGACTGCTGAGGCTTGAAAGGCGTCAGGAACAGGATGCCAGCCTCAAGTCTGTATGGCAGCAACATCCATTTCCTGGCGTTCTAGCCGGAACTCCCCAGCAAGGTAGGGCCACTGCGCATGTCCATGTCGCATCCAAACGTTACTGACATTCTGCGTGTCAGGGCCGCTTCATGTATCACCCAACGACATGTTTGATGATTTCGATGAGCAGGGCCAGCACTTGCTGAGCTCTCTCCATCTCGGTTTGGCAGAGGAAGAGCCTACCCGTCGCGGTGCTGCCTCTCGAGCAAACAGTGTACGATTCGACGAGAGTGCGTTGCGGGGAGCAGACTGGTCTAGTCAAAGCAACCGCCACTCTGGCGAATTTGGACCTCCGCGCCCAAGCAGCGGCCTGATGATGGAACGGTCTCTGTCCCACAAATCGGACGGACGACACAGTTCAGCGGGCCATTCTGTTCACTCCTTTCATTCCGTGGCATCTGGCCGAGCGAGCAGCTTGGGGCTGGACACCAACTTCATGGTCAGCAGCCACGAGGACGACTCCCCTGTCGACATGCCAGAGCCGCCGCCAGGCCTCTTTTTCTTGGGATCCGTACCAACCATCATCCGATGCTGGCTCACGACCAACTTTGCGCACGATACAGTTCTCTACGCCGACCTATGCACGGGTTCTCAAAAGTCTGTGGTGGACTATTCTGTCATCAAGGACCTTGGCATGTTGGACGAGGTTCAACGTGACGTGGACGGTACTTACAAAATCCGGCTCTCGGTCTACCTAGTTGAGGCGACCGTCACCGAACGGAGCAGCCGGTCTTCGAGTCCGGGCCACCAGATGCCAAGCCTCCTGACCACGTTTGAGGTGTCTGGCATGGAACAGGCTGAAGGAGCTGAGCCAAAGAGGGGCATCCAGATCTTCATCGGCAGCGACACCCTCCGAGCTCATCAGGCCGACATTCTCCTGTCCCAAAACCGCATGAGCCTGTATGGCAGCGAGCGTGAAAAACTGTCAGTGCCTTTTGTGCGCCCCGAGGATGAAGGCGCGTTCAAGCACATCAGCACAACCAACCTCATTCCAGAGAAGCCTCGGCTCAACGCCAACGCCGCCCCCTTCGTTTCGGGAGACCCGCGGCCTCAGGCCTCCACGGCGCACGACGCACCAGAGAACAGCGTCTTCAGCGGGCAGCCTGAGGATGCCGAGTCGCAGGGTCCATTGTCTCCATTGGGACATCACTCTGTACCTGACAAGTCGGTTGGAGCAAGCAACCTGTCTGAAAGTGGCGGGGAGAGTGAGAGAATAGGCAAAGAACACGCCAGCGGGTCCGAGTCTGGGGCCAGAGAGCCTTCTGCTGTGCAGAACAGTTCAGCCAGCACGGATGGTAGCCGACGTGAGTCTGCCGGCGGCATCTGGGGCTCATGGCGCCAGGGCACTTCGGCAAGCGGTAGCGAGAACGGGCAACGAGACGCCAATGGTCCCTTGAGCGGCTACCAGCCTGCGGGTCGCTCAAGTCGGAATATGAAGGTGCTGAAGCCCCTGAAATCGGGCTCATCATCCTCTGCCCGAACCGGGGCGGCTTATGAGCCGCCGCCCGCGCCCAGAACCAGCGGCGAACATCGCCGAAAGAGCCAGGTCAGCGTGGCGGCAGAGAACACACCCCCGGCAACGGTTCGCTGGGAGCCCAAGAGGTCGGTCAGCAGCGTCAGCAGCACGACAGAATCCAAGGCTCAACGCGAAACGAAGAACGCGGGCCCGCCTCTGCCACGGTCGGTGAACCCGATTGGAGGCGCATCCGCATTCTCGTGGATGAACCCGACAGGCAAAGCGAAGCCTACGGCAACGGCTGAGTAGGGCTGCTTATGCAGGAGAGAAAAGGATGGGCCCCGGCGGCACTTGACGGAAAGGTGGTCAAACACGACCAGAGCACTAATCTTCTTTTTCTTTGCTTTGACCAAACAACCCCCCTTCCCCCCAACACGAAGAAGAGGCGGGATGGGATGGCTTCAGTACTGCGCGAGACAGGCCGACTGGTAGCCATTCAGTGTACCAGGACAGGATGAGTTCCATAGCACGACGGCTAGAAAAGTCCGCATGGCGGATGCCAAATTTAAAAAAAAAACCAAAAAAAAAACCAATCATTTCACATGCCGATATTGAGTATTTACCAAGCATCAGTTTACATACATACTATATGATCGACAGCGCTAGACGGTGGCGCCGCAGAGCAGTCCAATGTCGGCTGCATCGAAAATCAGTTGCCCGTATCTGTGGGCCGAGTACGGGTTGATGGCTGGATATGAGTGCGGCCTTTGGCCAACCAGCCACCGCAACCGGCAACTGTTGACCCAAACTAGGTACTTGTACCTACGGAAGGTAAGTTTGGTGGCCGGGGCCGGGATTATGCAACCCCAACTTAACAGTCGCACCCCGCGCTCCGTTGCCCCGCAATGCTTGACGATCGATCAAAAGTCGACTATTGCCATCGTCTTGACCGAAGACCATCTTTATAATAGATTTGGCCAACACTGATTGGTTCTGGTTCGATTCAAACATATGGGATATGCCTATTGCGCGAACACTCCGTATCCCCGTCCAGTACGCCCAATTGACACAGCCACGACGGCACTGGCTGCTTCTTCAGCGACGCCGTCCCCTCACAACGGCGGCAATGTCCGACACTACTCCTCGCCGGCTGCAAAGGCCGGTTATTTTGTATGTTGGCGACGGATCCCAACCCTGGGTTTTTTTGTTTGGTGAAGCGGATCAAGAGGGGGAAAAGTACATATTGGGCTGATACAAGACTACCACAGCGTTTGCGACCTCCAAGATAAGTTCCGCAATGCCATCTTCGAGTTCGACAAGGTGGTCAAGACGACCTCTAAGCTCCTCCGCGCCGCCGAGACCCTGAAGATTCCCGTCTACACGACGACGCAGAACCGTGCTCGGCTCGGCGACACCGTCTCCGAGCTGGCGCCGCTCCTCCGGGAGTCGGACCTCGTCCGCGCGCCCGTCGACAAGACCAGGTTCAGCATGTGGGTGCCCGAGATCGCGGCGCAGTTCGACGGCAAGGGCCCGCACGAGTTCCTGGTCGTGGGGATCGAGTCGCACATCTGCGTGACACAGACGGCGCTGGACCTGCTGGCGGCGGGTCACAGGGTCTACGTCCTCGCGGACGGGGTGAGCAGCTGCAACCGCGAGGAGGTGCCGATCGCGTTGGCGCGGCTACGGCACGAGGGCGTCACGGTCACGACGAGCGAGGGCATCATCTACGAGATGATGGGCGATGCCGCGCGGCCCGAGTTCAAGAGCATCGCCGGGCTGGTCAAGGACGCGAGCAAGGATACCAAGGAGGTTTTGCAGGCCCTGGCGCCCAAGATCTAAGGGGGAGAGGTCCGCGACAGGTTTGGACTCGGCGGGTAATAGATCTCTTTAAAACGTGCATATTTTGGAAAAGAAGAAGTTCTCGAGTCTTTCTGTTACTTCTACGCAAATCCTTTATGCCCCCCCCCCCTTTTTCTTTCTTGGTTGTCGCACGCTATATCCTGTACTGGGCATGGCAGCGAGGAAAATGCTTCACTCGACGTGGACGGCCTTCACCTTGGCCCCTGAAAGCCAGTTCGAATCCCCGTCAACCGTCTGCCTCCGTATCCGCGCCAGCTCGTCGATGAAAGCCGGTACAAACGTCCCGGGACCCTGGACGTCCCCCCTGACGGCGGCTCGCTCGGCCGCGATCTCGAAATGCAGCAGGCCCGCAAGGACGGCGACCAGCCGGTCGTCCTCCCAGGCGGCCAGGGCGGCCGACACTGCCGTGCCCAGCACGCAGCCCGTTCCGGTGACCTGGCCCAACAGCTCGTGGCCGTTCTCCACGGCAAACGTCCGCCCGCCGTCCGACACGTAGTCGGTCGCGCCCGTCATGAGCACGACGTTCCTCTCCCTCCGCGCGAGGTCTCGGACGAGCCGCGCCTTCTGCGCGTGCGAGAGCGTCGAGCTAGAGTCGACGCCCTTTTGCTGCTCCGGCGCCGCCTGCCCGTAGACGGTCGCGATCTCGCCCTCGTTGCCCTTGATAAGATCCAGGTACCCGCCGGCGAGGATGGTCTGGACGGCGGCCCGGCGGACGGACGTGGCGCCCGCGCCGACGGGGTCTAAGACGACGGGGCGGCCGGCGGCGTTGTAGGCGGACAGCGCCTGGAGGTAGTTGGCGATGCCCTCGGGCGTGACGGTGCCCATGTTTACGACGAGGCTGCCGCCGAGGCGGGCGAGGTCGGCGGCCTCCTCGCCATAGTTGGCCATGATCGGAGACGCACCGACGGCGAGGGCGACGTTGGCGGCGAAGTTCTGGACCACGAGGTTGGTCATGTTGTGAGAGAGCGGGGAGGCGGAGGCGACGGCGCTGATCACGTTTGGGACGCGGCCGAGGAGCGAGCCGAGATCCGCCAGGGGGGCGCCGCCGGAGGATGAAGACGCGGAGACGATCTGCCGGTACGAGGAGCTGGTCCTGACGAGCTCCAGCAGGCGACGGGACTCGGACTCCGGGTCGGGCGCGGCGACGATGGCGCTGACGAGGGCGACGCCGTTGAGGGAGGGACCCGACGGCGGCGAGGGGGCGGACTGGTAGAGCACGCGCTGGATGTTGGAGGGCTTGAGGCCGCCGATGCAGACGGTCTTGACGCGGGGGAGGTGGCCGGCCGAGGCGAGCTCGGCGAGGATCCGGCGGAGGCCTGCGGTGCCGATGATGTGTTTTGTGTTCTCCTTGCTGTCGGGCTGTCAGTGGGGCCGAGCGAGGGGAATGGGGGGGGCTGAGACGAGAATGAACAACTGAGGGGTGACCAGGGGGGGTACAGCGTACGTGGATGTCGCAAAGACGGTGCCGATGCCGAGGTAGTCCGCGCCGTCTTCGCAGGCCTTGAGGGCCTCCTCAACGGTGCTGGCCGTGACGCCGATGATGGCGTCCGGGCCGAGTATCTTTCTCGCGGCAGTGAGTTCTAATCGTGGGGGGGGGGGGTGTTAGTCAATGAGTGTTTTCAAATAGAAAGGAAGACAAAAGTCCACCCACCCATGTCGTCCTGCCCAATGTGTACGCCCTCGCAGCCGACGGCGAGGGCGACGTCGACGCGGTCGTTGATGAGCAGCGGCACGCCCGCGGCGCGGGTGACGGTGTGCAGCCGCCTAGCGTTGGCGACGAGGGCGCCCGTGTCGCTCGTCTTGTCGCGGTACTGCACAACGGTGACGCCGCCCCGGACGGCGGCCGCGACGACGGAGGCGAGGTCGCGGTCGCCGAGGATCGCGGGGGTCGAGTCCGTGACCAGGTAGAGAGAGTAATCCACCGTGGGTTGAGGCATGGCGGCGGCTTTCGTCTTTGATTTGCGATTAGTTGAGTCGAATCAACGCGCCAAGATTTATCCTGTACGAGCCCCTTTTTTTTTTTTGGCTTCGTGATGGCCGAGTCTTGCGACGGGGGAGGAATCGAAGTGAGCGAATGTTATGTTGTATCGCGGAGGGCGGGCGGGGGGGTGAGTTGCGGACCAGAAAGGTTCAACTCTCGGCGCCGCGTTTTGCTTGTGTGAAGAAGTGCGGATATCCGCGGCCGAGGAACGGCGCCGATGGCGGCGGGATGCAGGCTGGGCTGGTGGTGGGGTCGACGAAGACATCAACTCTTTTTTTTTACATTAAAGTTTGGCAGCGAATTCGGCCTCGCAATATACATGGGGAGTAAACCTGTTTTGGATTTCACTCATCCTACATTCTATCTTTTCAACTCCTACGGTCATTTCAAAGTTGAGACGTTTCCCTCGTAAGATACATTCGCTCCGTGCGAGCGAATTGATTCACCACCTCTGGAAACTAGTTTCGGCAGCCAAACCGTTTTCTTCCAGTGACCAAAAGAAACGCCTCCGCCCCGGGGCTGTGATATTACAAGTGTTTGCAGTCGACCGGCCGGGCCTGCCGGGCCTGCCGATGGATTTCGGCCATGATTGGTTTCCCTCCGATCGGGATTTCCTCTTTGGACATACCCTGGTTCTCAATGTCACCCCGACCCGGCAGACATCTACTCGCCGCCCCTCTGCTCCAAGCAGCATTTTATAAGCCGTGCCAGCCTATTCAGGCTCGGTAGGCTCTTGCGAAATCAGAGAAAATATTGATCATTCGTTCGGAACGGGGGGGGGGGGTCCGTCCTCCTCCGTGTCATTCAGTCGTGACATTCGTGTTTGTGCCGTTTCATGCCCCTTTCCTCCACTCGGTGTTGGTACGGTTCGCCTGCCCTTCGTACGCCATCCTGGCCGCGCGGGCTCGAGAGCCGTCTCCTCAGGTGGCAGTCCAGTCCATGGCGGGAAACATGGACCCGGCGTCCCACTTTCCGAGTTCGTCGTCCGTCATCTCGCTCCAAAAGTTCGCGTCCAGGTCTCTTATCATGGCCTGCGTCCCGTCCGACAAATTTGCCGGCAGCTGGATCGGGCCTTGGGTGGTGGGCTGAGACTGGGACCCGCTCAGCTCGCCCCGGACCAGCTCCTTGAAGTATCGCAGCATGCCTGTCAGCCGGATGAACGGGTCGACGACGTTCTGGCGGGAGACGTCCGCCGATGATGCGGTCGGGTTCGTCCCTACGGCGCCCGCGGGTCGCTTGTTCCTGTGCGCTACAAAGATGTCGAGATGCGCGACCAGGCCGTCTACCACCTCCGCGAGGTCCAGGTGCTTCTGGATTAGCGGCAGGTCCCACCCGGGCACCTCGAGAGTCATGAGCTTCAGGCACACAATGAAGACGTAGAGGAAGTCGGAGGAGCTGAGGCAGATGAAGCGTGGCTTGACGATCGTGTTGTTGCGCGGGAAGCGCAGGTCGAGGAACGTCTTTGCGGCGCTGCAGCAGCCCCAGAGGAGCTCGAGGCGCTCCGTCAGCGAGATGAAGGAAGCCGGACCCTGGCCTTCGGGTATGCCGATCTCGTAAAGGAGGATCTCGGCGATGCTGACGTGCGTGAGAAGACCAACTGGCGAGCAGGGGGGAAGCTGTTAGCGATGTTCTTCTCTCTCTCTTTCTCCCTCTCTCTAACATGGGGATCTGTGTTGCGCAGTCGAGCTTACGGTTGTCTTTGAGATGTGTCGGGAGCGACGACTTGAAGATGTCGAGCTGCTGCTTGAACGATTGGACGACCATGGTCAGCGGCAGCTGCAGCGATTGGAAACTCGTGCTCTCGGCCCCCAACGTGAGGGAGATGGTCTGCGCGAGCTGCTGGATCTTGAATAGCTGCACCAGGAGCTCGTCGGTAGGGTACTCCCCAGCTTCTTCGATTTGTCGGCAGCACGACTCGAGATGGGCCGTGTTCATGAAAGCGTCCGGCCGCTTGTTTGTTGTGAAGACGCTGTTCGGGTTGTCAGTCTAGGTTGCATCTTTTTCTGGTTTCTCGCGTTAGGGGGCGGGGCGCTCACAGCGTGTTAAGGTAGTAGCAGCCAGCAAAGGCTCTCATCAGCTCAAGCCGCGCCGACACCGATTCCCTGCTCTGTGGCTTCGCCTTTGAGTCGTCATCTTGGTTCTGCACGCACATGCCGCCCATGCAGCAGTCCCCCTTTCCACGCCCCTTGATCTTGATAGGACTGTCCTTGGAGCCGAGGCTGACGCACATGGACCTTGCCAAGAATAGAAAGTTCGTAAGTTGATAGCTGTTAATGTTGTAGTGATACCTGCATTCCCCCGAAGCGTCAGTCTCATCGAGCCCCCCCCTCGGAAATGTTCGGATTTCACCGTCTCACCACGCAATTAGAAGCTGGAGCCCCTGGAGCACGTCCAGACTCTTCACGGGTTTCGTGAATGCCGCCTGAGCGATATCCTGTAGCAGTTCGTTGCCCAGCCGCACTTGCTTGCCCGCATCCAGATGGCACGCCGTCATCTGGATCCCCTTCCACAGACACGGCCTCTCGGCGGCGAGCTGCGCTGGGCCCATGTTAGGCGGCACAATCACAAACGGGTACAGAGGCTGCATTTCGTCCACGAAAGTCTGCAGTATGATGCTTTGCTCGTTGTTCAGAGGCCAGGGCGACTCGCTACGCCCGTCAGACTGGCTCCGGCCGCGGCTGCTGACGGTGCGGCGGTCGTCTGCCGCCAAAGACCCCGGCGTCTGCAACAGAATGGAGGCGTCAGTTCCCGCGCCATCGCCAGCGAGGACGTCTTCTGGCGGGAAGAGGTGGTCACAGTTGATCAGAATCTTGGCCGGCGCCGGTTTGGTGCTGTTGCTGGGCGGGAGCGGAGAGTCGGCGCTGCCGACCACGCTAGTGGTGGGAGGGGATGTGGCACTGGCACTGCCCTGGGTAGCGCTCAGCTGCGTCGTCAATTCGTTCAGCCTCTTCTCGAGCTCCGCTACCTTTGTCGTTCTTGGGTCCTTCTTCGGTCTCGGAGGCGCCGGAGTCTGCGAGCCGCAGGGTTTCCGGAGCCGGTGACACCTGAATGAATTCATTAGCGCCTTCCACGGTGGAAACGCGAGGTTTTTTGGGGGACAAGGTAGCCGACTCACCGTTCACATTTGCTGCTTCCTGCTGGTCCCGAGATGCATCTCGCCTTCGCCTTGGCGCAAGTGGTACAGGCGCGAGGCCCCTCATTCTTACACTCATAGTCCATGCTGAATCTTAACCCACTCATGAGATCCAGCGATGAAGTGGGTTTCACGGGAATGGAGTGTACACGAGCGGGGGAAGGGGGGGGCACCAGAATATAACACGAAACAAGGATTATTCGCGTCTTAAGCTATCGTCTGAGTTGTGGCTTCCCAAAGGTTCTCCTAGACTCGTGTAAGTCATGGTGGGTATTTCCAATCAATGACGAGGCCCGAGATGGAGTTTGTCGAAACGGAGACGGAGCAATTCACTGCCTCCGTCTCCGTCGGAGTTGATGACTAAGAGCGACGAGCCACAACCTACACCTACCCAGAAGGTCGGCTCCATGCTAAAGGTGTGGTTGGCGTGGCACGGCGACGTATTTGCCAGCTGATCTGATGGACACGGCTCACGGACACCGCAGAGACCCGTCGTAAACTGCTAAACTACGTGCGGGCTCAATGCGGGCTACCCCATCTGAGTGGTCGGACACCGTACTCGCATAACTCTGCCCTGCCGAGGCTGAGCATGCATCAGCACCCCAGCCTGCTAACCTAACGAAATGCCATACTAGTAACTGGTAGCTACTTCGGATGACGTTTACTTGTACGAACGGCCCGCACACGGGTTGCAACCACAAGGGATTGGGTAAAGTGTACACGGAAGTCAAAGTGGTGAAAGAATGTGTCACTGGGTGACTTTTCCATTTTTGAACTATTGGTGTTGCGGCCAACACTGAGATCAACCATCATGTAGATGAGCAATCTCAAATCGAAAGAGAACAACAGGCCACGGGCGCGTGGTTAAAACTAAATCTTCGTTGATCGCTCCAAAGAACGTGGTCCAGGTCCGTGAGCCCCCCTTTTAAGATATCAACGTCAAACGTGCCAGGTCAAATAACCTGGGAAATAGAACGGAATCAGAGAGCAGAGCTCACGGTCTGGCCAGCGGCCTTGGCCTCCCGCTCCAGCAGGGCCTCGACGAAGCCGTTGCTGACCTTTCCCGCGGCCTTGATCTCCTTCGCAGCCTGCTCGATGCCAAGCTGGTTGTCGGTCCACAGGGGCTCCTCGGCAGCGGCGTCCGCCTCTCCTACGCCGATGAAGCCACCCTCAGCAGCCCACTCCGAGGTGCGCTTGATGCCGAGCTTGGTCCAGATCTCGTCAAGGGCCTGGACAAGCTGGTCGCGGTATTCCTTCTTGTGGCCTGGGGTGGGCGTGACACGCAGTCTCTCCTGGCCGACGGGCACGGTGGGGTAGTTGATGGACTGCACGTAGATCTGGTAGTCCTGGAGCAACATGTCGGACGCCTGCTTGGCGAGCTCGGCGTTGCCAACTAGAATAGGGATGATGTGGGACGGATTGGGAATGACCGGAATGTCACGGTCGTTCAAGGCCTCCTTCACCGCGCGGGTATGGAGTTGCTGAAGACGGCGGTCGCCGTCGTACCCCATCTGATACTCGATGGCCGTCCTGGCACCAGCCATGGTCGCAGGCGGCAGAGACGTGGTGAAGATGAACCCAGGGGCAAGAGAGCGGATCATGTCGATGAACCTGGCGCTGCCAGCAATGTAGCCGCCCACACATCCATAGGCTTTTCCAAGGGTGCCAGTGATGATGTCAACGCGATCCATGATGGTGCCTCTCGGGCGGCCCTGCTGGTGCGCTTCGAAGTCCAGGTGCTCGGCGACACCGGCGCCATGCGGGCCGTACATGCCGACAGCGTGGACTTCATCGAGGAAGGTAATCGCGCCGTACTTTTCCGCCAAGTCGCAAATGGCCTCAATGGGACCAATGGAACCACACATGCTGTACACCGACTCAAAAGCAATGATCTTGGGGACATGGAGCGGCAGCGAGGCCAGCTTCGCCTCGAGATCCGCAACGTCGTTGTGCTTGAACACAATCTTCTTTGTCCCGGAGTGACGGATGCCCTGGATCATCGAGGCGTGGTTCAGGCTGTCAGAAAGAATCACGCAATCGGGCATCTTGCTGCCGAGCGTCGCCAGAGTGGCGTCGTTGGCAACGTAGCACGAGCTGAAGACAAGGGCGGCGTCCTTGGCGTGGAGATTGGCGATTGTGCCCTCCAACTCGACGGCGTGCTTGTTGTGTCCAGAGATGTTTCTCGTGCCGCCAGCACCGGCGCCGTACTCGTCCAGGGTCTCGTGCATCGATTTCAGGACATGCTGGTTGCGACCCATTCCGAGGTAGTCGTTGGCGCACCAGACGGTAACCTTCTCCCCCTTGTCAGCCATGTGGGCGCGGGGGAACTCCTTGGCGAGGCGGTTGATATTGTTAAAGTAGCGGTACGACTTGTCCTTGTGCTTCTTCTCCAACTCGGCGGCGTAGTAAGCCTCGTAGTTAAACTTGGCCTTGGAGGCGTCAGAATTGCTCATGCCCACGTTGGGAACGGCGTTCTGGCGGGCGGCCGCCATGATCGGAGGGATTTGAGCTGGCGTCGGGGTTAGCCTAGACCTTTGGCAATCAGAACAGAGTTCCCATACCGCTATCACGTCCCTTGATGAAGGGGGCATCGACGGGCCGAGCATCGTTGCTGCGGCTTGTGTGGATGCTGGCGCGACCAGGCTTGGAGTTGGTGCTCAGCGCGCGAATGCCGGCGACAGAAGAGTTTCCAACCTTGGCCGGACGGCCATGACCGTACTGGGCCGACTGGACAGTCAGGGCCTTGCCCATGACGGGGCAGCGGTGGGCGAGCAGCTGCAACTTGGACATGGTTCCGCCGCAAGGAGAGACAGCCGCCTGGGGGGCCGCCTGGATGGCGTGGGGACGAGCCGAGGTGGACAGCGCGCGGAGCTTGGCGGGCGAGACCTTCTTCAAAAAGGGGCACATGGCCTTGGATTGACGCAGAGCAGCCTCCATGGTGAAGCGGCGATCAAGAGTTCGGGCGAAGTGCTCGAGTGAGACGTGTTCAGAAGAGGCGATCGGACTCGTGTTTGTTTGTGGGCGTTTCTGGTGTGGCGATTTAAGACGCAACGTGGAGATGTCAAGTCAGCGTTGCCAGCGAAAAGCGTCAGCGCGAGGACTGGACACAAGTCAATTGGCAGAGGGGGCGGAGCAGTCGATCCGGATCGACGTATATGGGATTTCTCAGGTTGAAAGAGAAGAAGTAGAGGTATTATGGCGGATGGGGAGGAGAGGCGAAGGAGGAGAAGAGAGCAGATTCTCGGACCGTCCTTTATTTTAGTGTGTCTCCGGTGAAGACTCGGGAGTCGCCATGACACCAAACAGGCACAGTCCGTTACTACTCTGTACTAGACGCAGGGTAGGTGCCTAGGTACTACAGGTACTAGGTACCTGTAGTACCAAGGTAGTTTACGTGCGCCTGGACCAAGTCAAACTGGGGTCGGTCGGGTCTACGATGGCGGGGCGGCCGATGCAGGCGCAAGAGAGGGAGGCAAGGAGGGGAGATTCAGAGGGGTGGTGGGCGCCGGAGAGTCCCAATAGGCTCTACATAGTAGGCAGTGGTGGGCTGGGGATGCCGCCGCTTGCGTTTTCAGCGGTGCAGCGCACATCCATGCGCGTCTGTCGTACGGCTAAGCTGCGGGACCCCTAGTTCTGACTAAAATGTAGACATGCGTCGGGCTTATTGGCCAATCACCGAACGGCCCGTTCCAATCTTTTTCGGATTCGTAAACTTTTTGATTGGTCGGCACTGGAAATGCGGCTTCGAATGACCTAACGAAAAGTCGGCCACAAATCCCTTGTTCCGATTTTCTGCACTTCTACACTCCCCTCGGCGTTTGCTACGGTTGCTGTCATCCTTGGGTCACTTATTAGTTCCGCGGGGCGTCGTCCCTGTTGGACGCTGACCAGTGACCTGATCCGATCTAAACACCTTCGAGGCTCCATCCAAATGTCTCTCTTTTCGTCACCCATGTTTCAAGAAACACCGTTGCTGAGCGTGGTGGGCCCAAAGCCACATCGTACGAACCGGATCCGCCGGGTGTTCGGCGAATGGACGGAGAACGAGCATAATCGGGAAGGGAGGAGAGAAGAAGAAGAAAACGAAGAAAAAAATAAGAGTGCTCGTCAGCCCCCATCATGATGCTCTCCTTATTCCCGTCCAGCACACATATGTGGCCGGACGGACAAGGGAGGCTTTCTGCTTGAATCACTCTGTAGGTAGTAAGTCACCTGCCACATCGCTTAGGCCTCAAAGTGTAATATATTGTTAAGTAGTTTATCGGGGGGGGGGGTAGAAGAATAGTCGTAATGCTGCATTTACCCATGTTCCTTCTAATAGTTAGCAACCAAATCACCCTCGTCGGGCGCTCGCTGGCCCGTTCGCGTAACTCTCACGTGTCAACCGATTCACACCAGACGTCTACACCCCTTTACATGCATGTCTCAATATTCGTTTGCTCAATTCAGTTGCCCAAAATAGCCCAGCAACTATGCTTAACGTCGTTCACTTGATGCTGATGCAATTTCCAGGCCATCTCCGTGGCCCTCCCGCTAAACAAAACTAAAGACGTACGCCGGAAAAGAAAAAGAAAAGGGTATCATAAAGCAAGTATTGCAAATGTCGCAAAACTCCCTCCCTCGCCTGTCCAGAACCTCAGAAATGACCCTCGCAACGAACGCAATTATGTCATGGCCAAGCCCCAGTACAAATACCTCCGTAATCACGACCTGCCCCCTGCTGACGATGAAGGTTCCCCTGTCCGCCGATCTTCACCCAGCTTGCTTTTCCCAACAGCTTCGCTGGCCCATGTAGGAAGTCTAGGCGCACGATGCCTACTCCGCGCTGTCGCTGCCCTCATGATGTCAAGACTGTCATCATCGTCCTCGTCGTCCTCCTCCTCCTCGCAGAAAGGGTGTCTTCGATTCGGTGCTGGGAACGGACTCGGTCGGTTGAACACGTTCTGTAGCTGCTGTTGATCATATCGTTAGCCGCGATAAGTCACTGCTTGACGAACGGATGCAGGTTGCAGGGCGGAAGAAAAAGAAAGGGAAACTGCGAGAGAGAACGAAAAGGCGGAAAATTCGGGCTCATACGTCAGGTTCTCTAGCCAAATGCTTTCTCAGTCCGAGTTTGTCGTAAAAAGAGTCGTCGTCAAGCTGCGTCAACTCGTCAACAAGGTTGTCGAGTCCCTTCTCCGTCGAGGCCTGGGCAATTTTGTCCGGAGGCAAATGGCCCGTGAGAACAGCTGCAGAAAACCTGGGCTTCTCTACCAAGCTGCAGAGCTTCTTCATGTGAGAAATGTTGGGCAGCTCTCCTTCATTCATCTCGCCCCTTATAAGCCAAGTCGAGCTTGCAATCCGTTTGCAAATGCCACTTTTGTCCTCTCCGATTGCGCGCAGTAACTCGGGGTCTGCAATCTTATCGACTGACTCGAGGAGCTTTTGCTCAAATTGTTCCGGCCATTTGATGATCCCGGAATTCGACCTCGTCTGCTTCTTCGCCGAAGATGAAGAAATGGACTTGTTTGCAGGTGAGGGGGACACAGGTCCCAGTTGACTCCTGAAGAATGTGTTGGCGCCGGGCATGGGCATAGGGGCGCCTCGAGACTGTAGCTCGTGTCAAGTTAGTGATGATCGTCCGTCCACATTGGAAGGGAAAGACTGTACCTCCTGTTGAACATTTCCGATGCCCGAAGCGACATTCGAGACAGACTGCGCAGGACCTCTCTGCGTTGCGTCTAGACCCTCCCCATCTCCGTTTGAAGGCGCTGTTGACGCCTCTGGTGCAAGCACCATTGGTGGAACCTGGGCAGCGGTGGCCTTTTCTGCACCCACCGACTGGCCCGGTGGATGAGTTGAACCTCCGGCAGCCAAGCCAGGATGAAGGGGGGGTAGAACAGGTGTTTGAACGCCACCTGGAGGCAAACCTGGGGGCCGATACGCTGCTTGAGAGACTGCTGCGATACCCATCACTGACGGCGCAGCGTTGAGTCTGCCAATCCGTTCAAGCTCAAACTGGCGGAACTTCTCTGGCTCGGTGTTTCTGATTGAATTCATGTACACCTGATGCTTCACGTCTTTTAAGTCTTCTTGAGTCAGGATACCGTTCTTATCCTCTTCCTTAAAAGTGTCCGTCTTCATGATGGAACGGATACCCTGCGACAGGTCGGGATGCGTCAACAGTCTGTCGAGCACAGCATCCTTGCCCGCAAAGGGACTCAAATCTTTCTGCAGGGGTTCCACGCGATCCTTGAGATACTCATTTTCTTTCGTGGACCATCGTTTTGGATTCTCGTTGTCCACGACACGAGAGGCCAAATGGGTCTTGAAGATGGCTTTATCATGTAGCGTTTGTTCGTACGTGCCACCAGAAATGAACGTGTAGACGTAGACCGGCTTCTGCTGACCAATGCGATACGCTCTGCCGATTGCTTGCTGTTCGTGAATAGGGTTGTACTTGAAGTCAAAAACGACCACGCGATTGGCCCCAAAGATGTTGAGGCCAGTACCCCCGGCAGCTGTGGAGATGATGTATAGCTGGGTGTCTCCGCTGTTGAAGTCTTTGATATTCTGCTGCCTCTGACTGATCGGCGTGTTACCATCAAGACGAGCAACCCTCCGTTTCTGCTGTCGGAAAAGAGAGTCCAGGTAATCCATGGTTGGGATTGACTGGGTAAAGACAAGAACCTTGTCTCCCAGCTTTTCGCTCTCGTCCAGAATGGCGACAAGAAGCCGTACCTTCCAGGACAATGCCGGCGAAGATATGTCCTTCTCGAGCTTGGTAATCTTGAGGCCGTCACTTATGATTTGGCTGGTCAAAGTAAGGTTCAATTTGTCCTTCTTTTCCAAAAGGTTAAGCTCCTGTTCCAGTCTCGTTCGGAAAGCCTTAGGGTGATTGACGATTAGACAGAAGTTGTTGACGGCACCAAGAATCTTCCCGCTGCCTTTCGCCTCCTTTCTGAGAGACTCAAGAAAAGTGTCGTAGAGCCTGGCCTGGATGGGTGTTACCGGAACTGTAAGCACGAACTCCATCTTGGGTGGTAGGTCATCTTGGAGACAAGATTTGATTGTTTTCCTGTTTGTCTTGGGTTGAACAGTAGCCTCCAAGACAGCAAGTTGCTTCATTGCCTTGCGATAAGCGGACGCGGGACTGTCCTCGTAGAGACCCATTTGGATCGGTTCAGCATAACAAGCCTTAAATTCCGAAATGGGGCCCAAGTATCCAGGCGCCACCCAGTCGATCATGTAGTAGAATTCCAGCACACTGTTGGCCAATGGAGAGCCAGTGAGTGCGATCCGACTTTGTGTTCTGAACTGTGCGGCGGCCATTGACAACTTTGACTCCGGATTCTTCAGCTTGTGGGCCTCATCCGCAACAACAAGGCTTGGGCTCTGAGTGAGAATTTCCTTGACCGACTTTGCATCTTGAGGCAGCAACGGTTCGTTGGCGGGCGGATCGATCAACCTCTTGAACATGTCGTAACCTATAATCAGCACGCCCCCTTCCTCGTCCCACCTGCGAATAATGGGAGCTCTCTCTGGCGCCTTTGTGATGGACTCCAATTTGAAGAGACGCCCGAGAAGCCCGTCAGGAGCCCACATCAACAGCTCGTCCATCCAATTATCCACAAGCACCGCCGGGCACAGCACGAGGGTTTTGGATTGTCTGAGTTCCTCGGGGATCTGTGATCGGATGGATTCGTCTTCGGACTGCGCAGACTCGGCGATCGAAACGAGCAAGGTGATGACCTGCATAGTCTTGCCGAGACCCATGGTGTGAGCTAGGAGACATCCTTGTCGCACCTTGGAGTCGTAAACAATCTGGTTCCACATGAATTTAACGCCCTCAATCTGGTGGGACTTGATCCGCTTGGCAATGTGCTCGTTGACGTAAATCAGACCTTTGTTGTCATCTTTGGTTTCGTTGATGATCAGCCTTGACTTATCGCTGGAGATGGTGTCGGATGCGGCCAGCTTCTTGCGCAGCTCCTTCCGTCGTCTCTCCTGTTCTTCAATTCTGCGGCGGTCGTTGTCCCTAAGGTCTTTGGCTGTCTGGTCAATAACGACAACCCGCTTTCGCTTCTTGGACGACACCGACTCCTCAATGCCGTCATCGCTATAACCGATTAAGGAGTCAAAACTTCCGTGCCGGTTCTTCCGATGCGTTCCGGAATCTGAATCCGCGGTCCGAGTGGCGTTCGGGAAATGGGGCACAATATCCTCCCTGACGAACTTGCAAAATTCCCCGAACGAGGCATTACTGTGCCTGATGAGGTCTCTAATTTTCTCCCGTAGGGGTCTGGTGATCCTGGCAGGTGATGCTGGTTTGCCGTATACATAGGCTCTGAATAGACGGGCGATTACGATGCCCATTTCGCGCGCAGCTTCATCCTCATCGTTTTCTGTATCTCCTACTGCCGTGGTGACGAAGTCGGTCCATATCTCAGCATGACTCATTGTGCTGATGATGTCGAAAATGGCACCCTGTCGTTGCTCGTCGAGTCGCCAGATGACAGATATGAGGAGCCGTTTGTTATCCTCATGCAGCCTCCACGTCTTAGGTGCGATGGCGCCGATTCGCTCAGGCTGCTCAAATGGAATCGTAAGCTCCTCCTGGGAGAGTCTTGGCCGTTCTCCGATATCGCTATTGGGAGACGGCGGAACCGACGCCAGGGGTGTTTTTGGCTTCTGGGGCGTGTCGAGGCAAATGATCTCGTCGGTGTTCTTCTCGGAAATAGGCTCAGAGTCGTACATCGTCAAGTCGATAATGTTATCGTCGGATTGACTGTCAACTACGTTGTCGGCCGGCGGTTCAGGCAGTCTTGGGCCTTGGGGACCCTGTTGACGCAGCTCCTCGGGCTTATCCAGGTTCATCGGGCTTGCAGGTCGGGATCCATCAGGTACCGGCGACGCAACATCCATCGTGTCGTCGACGATGAAGTCATCGTTGTCGTCTTCTTCACTGGTGATGTATTCTCCATCTTCGTCGGACAAAATTTCACGCCTGGCAGCGATCGGTCGTGGCTTAGGCATCGATTCCGGTCGTGGAGGTTCACGCCCCCGCAAGAGGCCGAGGAGCCATCTTTCGGCTTTCCGATCCTCGACACTAGTATCGAGAGAGCGAGCTTGTCTTCTGAGCTCGTCCTCTTTGGGCCATTCGTTTTCCTGGATTTCCCGGCACAGTTTCTCGATGCGGGTGTTGAGCCTATTGAGCTTGGCCGTGGCGCTGCCAATTTGTCCGATGAGGCCATGTCGGCGAGCTTTATTCCAGATTTCATTCGCTTTCCGCTCCATCTTGGGCAGCTTTCTCTCTTCCCAAGAGTCTTCCATCTTCTGGATTTCCTCTTGTATCACACGCTCCACTTCATCTCGAGTGAGGTAATCAGACTTAAGATCCATCTCCTGTTGCAATTCGTCTTCCTCATTTTGGATTGCTTCTATCGTATCCGTATCGTAGCCATCTTCATCGTCTGAGTCGCCAAAGACAGGGAGGACCATATCCTCCTCGTCCGGCTCCGCATAGGGAGATTGGCCGCTCTGCAGCAAGGCGAGTGACTGGTTGTTTGTGCGGAACAGTCGTCGCATTGCTCGGCTGACCTGGAGGCGTCGGCCAGTAGGAATCAGGTCTTTCGAAAGATGGAGGAATGAGATGCTGCCGTCGGCTTCATCCCTGGTGTCCTGAAGCAGACTTGACTTGGGGATTTGAATGTCGGTAACTAGCCCGCTGGGACCGAAATACGCTTTGGGGGAATGCTCCTGGACAGGAACCTTGTCCCCCCTATCCCTCGAGCTTTTCGCAGGAACCCTCGTCAAGGAGTCAGGAGGCTGAGCCAGAGTTTCTTTTACGTCATAAGGCCGCGCAGTAACGTCGTCTGCGGCAGTTCGGATGGGCGCATTGCCCAATCCAAGGACGTCAGTGGACACCAAGGTTGGTATCACTCTTTTCTTCTGGGGCGGACCGTTCGCCTCTTGAGCCATATCAATAACTTGTGGGGCTTTCGAGTGATCGGTTTGCCTCAGAACCTGGACGTCGAGTTCGTGGGCAGGAACAGCTTGGCTGTACGGTAGATCTGATGCAGGAACGCAGTGGTCTGAACTACACTGCATATCAACTTTGTGAGTTGGGGATCTCTTTTGCAGATTGTCCAGGGCACCGGTATGGTCTGGGACTGCAGAGTCGCAGTTGCCGTTGACTTGCACTTCCTGTGGGCTGGTCGGCGTCTCGATCTCCTGCTTCGACGCGTCGGCTTTGAACTGTCGATATCCGCGGCTCTTTGACCTCAGATAATTAACCGCCTTTACGAAGGTCATCTTGTGAGTGATCTTGACGAGGCCAAGACCTTGAAAGATACCGTCGAAGGACTGCATCACATCTTGGTAGGTGAGTAGCGTTTCGCCATCAATCTCGTTATCGATCAACGCTCTTGATAGAGTCACCGGATCTGGTCGCTTTGTGGCGACCTTCGGGTGCCAAGGGCGCTTCTCAGGGCCGCATAATTCATGCACCACTTGGGCGACGTCCCACTCAAAGGGGTCGTCCTCCTTGCCCGCCATAATGATGGCCGTTCAGCTCATGAGTTGACTTGCTAGATAATGGCGCTTCTGTCAGCATATAAGGCATTCGAGTAATACTAGAGAGGTGGATGGCAGGAGAGAAGGAGTGTGCGAAGGGGGTGGGTGAGAGTGATGATATGGGCAGTCAAAAATAGCCCTCGCTAAATGGGCTGTCTGGTAAACGCCAGTGGCTTCAAGATATCCGAGAAGTGTTGAAGGACAAATCCTGGGCCCGGTGGTTTGAAGGAGAGGGAGAATTAAGACATACGAAGGGGACGAACGTACGAAGATTTGGGAGTTGCCGGCCGTCAGATCAGGGTGCATGGGGTGGTCAAGTAGCTATTGCCCGTTTCTCGTGCTCGAAGCTCGAAGCTCAAAGAAGCGAGAAGAAAGCTGGTGATCATGAGAGCGGTGAGACGACGTTTCGGTTTTCGAAGCGCAGTGACAGCATGAAGGCACTTACAGAGAAACAAATGACCCTTGTCAGCAAACAAACCGTTGAGGAAGGAGGATATGAGTTGAGATTGTGCGAATGCATGCGCAGTGTAGGGAACCGGTTGATAGAAATAGGAAGATGAGGACGAGAAAGAGGTAATATCCATTCCGACCTCAATGAAATGGGACCAAAAGACGATTCTCTTTTTCTAGGTAGTTGAGATGATTAAATACCTTACCAAGGTAGGTTGAAGACGGCGTGGGCAGGTGTTGGATTTGCTCTGTAAATTCACGACGCGTGAGTGAGGTCGCGAAAGTCACAGTTGCAAGCCCCACCTTCCCTGATCACACAGGGTACCTTCCCCCAGCATGTACTCCCTGTCCACTGTGGACAAGCGCCGAAGGTACGTATCGTCAAACGGCACCCAGGTAGTATTGCATTGAACGTGACCAATCAACCATGCTTGTCTTGCACGTGACCCATGTGCGATTTTCGGCGTTTAGGTGGAGTGAGAAACCGCCAGTTTCCTTCGTCTCTGTTAAGCGGGACGGAGGGGTAACGACAGGCAGGCACTTGCAGCTGAAAATAGAGGTAGTCGGGGGGGGGGAAGTGGGCAATGATCTGCTGGTCGAGGGCTTTCGTACTGACACCAAACCTTTCGTTTTGTAGCGGTTCGTGGTTGTGACTCGTACTTGTATTAAAGAATTGGTATCCCCGCTTAGACCGGTCACGTCTTACTTGCATCGTTCAAGTCATTAAGGTACCTACCTACCTAAACTAGGAAACCCATCCCAAGGTGGGCGTGGATGCTGGTGGTGGGGCAACCGATTTCTCTCCCCTCCAGTTCAGTCCAGCATCCTCATTCAGAGTCCCACCGGCTCGTCATCAACATCGTAACTACCTTTCTTATTACATCCAACACAAGCTGAAATCCCCTACTGCCTACCTGCCCATCTGCGTGCCTGCCTTTTCCCTTCATCCCCAACCAGTGAGCCCGTGTCACTCCGGCCCCATCTCGGGCATCCACATCCACGATCCATCCAGCATCGGCCGGCAATTATTAATCACTCAGTCGCATAACCAAACCGACTCACCCTTACACACGCGTGCCCGTGCCGTTGGAGTCTGCAAAGGGTTATTGGAAGCTTTTTGAGATGACGACTTCGACCCTCACCAAGGAGCAGTACCCGCCCCGGCTGTCTCAGTCGGAGCAGGACGCCCTCGTACAAACCGTCAAGGACTGGGCTATTGGCAACGGCCTATCCGTCCGACCACCTCCCGCCCTTGTCCCGCCCGAATCGGACCCCAAGGGAATTTTGGCCGCCAACGTGCCGGTCACGCTCTTCCCCAGTCCGTTTCCTCGGTCGTGCTTCGAGCAGGCCAGGTCTGTTCAGAAAACTTACAACGAGCTTTACGCCGCCATCAGCAGAGATGAAGACTTTCTCGGTGCAATGGTGGATGAGTACGTTACTACCTGACTTGCTGGGCTGGAGGCCGTGTCTCGTCACTTACGTCTAACAATCCGGCAGAGTCAAGGGTGGTGACGACTTCATCAGTAAGCTGTGGGATACTCACGTACGAGTGAAGAAGGAGGGATACACCCAGGTATGCTCTACCTCGCACTCCCAAGACGAGACTAACGATGCGTAGAGCCTGTCCCTGGGACTGTTCAGGTCGGACTACCTCGTCCACCAAGACACCTCTTCAGGCGAGCCCAAGCGCCAGGTGAAGCAAGTCGAGTTCAACACGATAGCCTCGTCTTTCGGTGGCCTTTCATCCCGCACCTCGCTGCTCCACAAGTAATGACCCAGATGCGTGGACATGAAGACAAAAAAAGAAAGCCCACGACTAACGGACCCCAGGTTCCTCTCCGTGGCGGAGTATCCCCTCTTGGACCATCCCATTGAGACCGGCTCCCTCGACCTGCCCGAGAACAAGAGTGTCCAGGGCCTCTCCGGCGGCATCCGTGCCGCCTTCAACGCCTATGGCCCCTCGGAGCTCGGCCACAAGAAGTGCGTAATCTTTGTCGTCCAGGGCGGCGAGAGGAACATCTTTGACCAGCGCCACCTCGAGTACGCCCTCGCCAGCTCTCCCGACGACCCCGTACCCGTCTTCCGCGTGCCCTGCTCCGAGCTCCTGCGGCACACCGAGGTCGCCGCGACGGCCAAGCGGCAGCTGCTCTACAAGCTGCCCCGGGACCCGTCCAAGGTCTTCGAGGTCGCCGTCGCCTACCTGCGGTGCTGGTACGACCCGTCCGACTACCCAGACGAGAGCGCCTGGGATGCCCGCTACCACCTCGAGCGGTCGGCGGCCGTCAAGTGCCCGACCGTTCTGACGCAGCTCGCGGGCAGCAAGAAGATCCAGCAGGTCCTGGCCACGCCGAGGTCGGGGTCGTCGCCTTCGGCGCTGGGCCGGTTCATCCCCGACGACGCGCCCCAGACGGCCGAGGTCTTTGAGACATTCACAAACATCTTCCCCATGGACGCGTCCGAGGCCGGTCTCAGGGCGCGGGGGATTGCGCAGGACCCGGAGCTCTGCAAGAACTACGTGCTGAAGCCGCAGAGGGAGGGCGGCGGCAATAACCACTACCGCGAGGACATACCCGCGTTCCTCAAGAAGACCCCCGAGACGCACTGGGGCTCGTACATCCTGATGGAGCTCATCACCCCGCCCAAGCAGGACAACATCATCCTCCGGAACGGCAACCTCGAGGAGGGCGGCGTCATCTGCGAGCTTGGCATTTACGGCACGACGGTCTGGAACCAGGGCACCGGGGAGGTCCTCCACAACGAGGAGGCGGGCTACCTGCTTCGGACCAAGGGCGACACCAGCAACGAGGGCGGTGTCGCTGCCGGGTTCGGATGCATGGACAGCTGCACACTTGTCTGATAGAACGGCGGCTCGGCCCCACACGGGCGGGCGAGCTACTTTGGATAGAAGATGGAAAAGATAGGCTGTTCAGGACAGTCCCAGCCGTTTCCGCGTGACATGTGAGGCATTGAGCGAGGTAGCATACTTGACGGAGCTGCGCGAAGGGAGCAGCACGCCATTGGTGCGGGAGAGGAGCAACCCGTGGTATCAATTATCGTCCTAGGAAAGGTTTTATACAACATGCCCTCCGGCCGGCCCAACTGTCAGTCAAACTTTTACACAGAAACAAGGAAATCTCGTCAAGAGCGGAGAGAGATTGAGGGGCCAAAGTCGGGCCGAGATCCCCAAGAACACACCCGTCTTCGTCAGATATGTGAAGCAGAGAGCTCCGGTCCGTCCGGCCGTCCTCAGGGGATGGATGCGTTTACTCGCTGGGGTTGGTGCCGGTGTAGGGGCGCTTGAGGACCTCGATGCTGCCTGGACGAGGGGTTAGGATGCTTCGGGCCACTGCGATCAAGGGCGGTGGACTTACGCTGGACAACGTTCAGGGAGCTGCGGTTCTTGCCCTCGCCGTCCTGGTAGGTGCTCATGCTGGCTTCGCCCTCGACGAAGACCAGGGATCTGCAGCCGCACGTTAGCATGTTCCAGGCGTGTTCCATTTGTTCCTTTGTATATATATATATTTCTATATATAAACTATCCGAAGTCGGGAAGGGGGAGGACGTACCCCTTGGGCAGGCTCTGGAGGAAGTCGCGGCGGGGACCCTCGGGCTCGAAGCTGGTGACGCGGAACCAGCTGGTTTGGCGGTTGTCCCGGGGGCCGCTGTTGCTGGCGACGGAGTACCGGACGATCTCACGGCCGGTGCTGGTGGCCTGGAGCTCGGGGGTGTCGGCGAGGTTGCCGACGATGGTGATGCGCGCGACGTTGTGGGACGGAGAGGTGCTGAAGGCGCGGGCGATGCGCGGCGCGGCGGCGGCGCGGCGGAAGAGGGCGGCCGCAGACATTCTTGCTTTTTGTTTCCGTTGATTTGGTTTCGTGTGTGTGTGTGTGCTGGTGAAGGAGCGGAAGAAGGAACGGGTGCTGGCGGAGCGAGTGGTGTTGATGTGTCGGAACTGACGAGACGGAGGCGTTGGTTTCGAGACGGGGGAGGGAAAAGACAGGGTGGAGCTGGAAATAGGAGCTATCAGTTTGTTCGCGGTGCGCGAGCCCGTCGACGCGGTCCTGTAAAATCCAGGGGTTTCAGGCACACAACACACACACACACACACCCGCCACGGCCGTTTGCTGGGGCTGTGGCTCATGCACCCCCCACCTCGATTCAGCCTGCTACTACTAGGTTTTGGGGGTTTTGCACGCATTGACGGTCGGGAATTGCTGCACAGCTCGCCTGCTCTTTACCCAATGCTCCTCTCCTCTTCCCCATACTACGATGTAAGTTATCGAGGTTACACTCGCCAATGCAACCCTTCGATAAGACAACCACTTCATGTTGACGCCAAGGCCCCCCCCCCCGCCCCGTAATCCTATGCTCGAGAACGGCATATTGCATCAGTTGGTCGTCCGTTGCACTATTTCTTCCCGTTCACCGGTTGGCGCCGTCGACGACTTGCCTCTCTGTATGCGTTCTTGTGAAGCTTTGTTCGAGATATCCAAGTCTCGACTGCGCCTACCTATCCAGCATTGGTGCGGTTGGACGCCACTCCCGACTCTCGCTCCTTCCCCCCTACAGGTCGAGTTGTGGCTCAAACCTGTCGTATATGACGATGGGCCTGGCCGGACGTCTGCTCAAAGACACCGCCCTGCTCGAAGAAGGCCTTGCGTTGCGGCTCACACACGAGAAAAGGAGCTCGTAAAGCTCACGGACCCAATGGCTTTTTTTGCTACAGTGATCTTCCAGAAGGGAGCGAGGAGGCGAATAGATGACAGGAGATCGTGAACCGCAAATACGACCCAAGGTGATGTGATGGTGCCCCCTTTCCCGCTCCTGAACCGCCTTTCCATTTAAGATATCGTATTCCGCCGGCGATGTCTGCATCTTCCCCCCTCCCCGGGCCCTTCACATCTGCTTCGCCCCCCTACCCGGCGGTCATCGCTTACTGCCAACCTTTCGCTACATCTTTGTCGTGATCCGGCCTGGAGCCGGCATTAGGCGTATCCGGTGTTCTGTGTTGACGTCCCGCATGCTTCGGACACAGCTGCCCTCCCTGTCTTGTCAACCCGCTGATCTCTCTCTTTCGTGTGTGGCGGATGCGTATGGTTAGGGAAAGCCGTCGATTCCCGTACCGCCTCTCAGAGGGCAAAAGGGTAAACGGCAGCGCGGTTGCCGGACACCAACGGCGGTTCAGTCGTTCGACATGGCGCCCGTCACCGGCATGCTCACGGCGCGCGCCTCGCTCCTGGTCCCCGACCCGCCGTCGGCGCCGTACACCGACGCCCGTCTCCGGGCCAACCTCGTCTGCCGCGTCGTCCTGGCCGTCCTGGCCAACGCCGCCTGCGGGGTGCCGCTCCGGAACCTGTGCCGCCAGGGCGAGCTCGCCCCGGCCGTCTTCGTCGGGACGGTCGTCGTCGCCAACTGCCTCGCCGCCGCCAACGCCCTCGCCTGGCGCGACGACGACGTGTACCGGTGGTGGGACGGCCGCGTGTGGTGCGACCTGCACGCCTACCTCTACCAGCCCCTCATGCCCCTCTACTGGCTCTCCGTCGTCGCCATCACCCGCAACCTCGCGCAGCAGATGGACCTGTCGCGGGCCGGCCCCTTGTCCGGCCGGGAGAGGTGCAGGAGGAGGCTCGTCCAGGCCCTGATCGTGTTCCCGCTCCCCGTCGTCCAGGCCGCCTTGCTGTATCCCATATCCTCGCAGAGGTACAGGATCGCCACCCTGACCGGGTGCATGTGGAGCGGCCACCCGAGCTGGCCCTTGTTCGTCTTCTTCCTGGCCCCGCGCCTGCTGGCGGTTCTCGCGTCGGTGTACTACGCCGGTAAGTCTTTCTTGTGTGCGTTTGTGGCACACAAAAAAAAAAAAAAAAGTGTCTGGCGCTCACGGCAATTCGCAGTCCTCACCTGGAGGCGCTACAGTCTAGTTGCGCAGGTCACCCGCTCAGCCTTCATGTCGAACGGCTCGGCCGCCTCCCGGGCAAGCCGGACACGACGGCGGCTCTTCCTCGTCGTGGTCTGCGTCCTCGTTCCCTACGCCCCGGTGGAATGCTACGTTGCTGCCACGCAGTTCAGGGCCTCCTTTCTCTCCGACGGCTTCGACTTCCACTGGATCCGGCAGCGGGCCGACCCGTTCCCGTGGAACACCATACTGCTCCTCCCCAGTAGCAGCCTCGGCTTCTTCGAGCTTAACCACCAGTACCTGGTCATGGCGACTGCGGCTCCCGTCTTCTACTTCTTCGGTATGACGGAGGACGCGGCGGGAACCTACCACCGGGCATTGCGGACCTTTGGTCTCGGCAGGGTCTTGCCATGGCTCCGCGAGGGGCCAGCCTCGGGGCGAACTGACCGGCAGCCGGGGCAGGTAGAGACAGAGTAGGTGCTGCGCTCGCTCGCCATGTCCCAGAACGTAGAGGGTTCCTGGCTGATGCCCATTATTTAGCCTGGCGCTGACCAAGTCGGCCGACGATAGCTCCCAACACGCCCACGTCAGTCATGTTTCCATGGCCCGCAGCTCAGCATCCTCTCTGCCTCCATTGGATCGATGCGAGCCCGGGGGCCCTGCCGAAGAGCTGCCGTATCCCGCAAAAGCACAGGCAGCCATCGACGACGGTCGGACCACGGTCTCGGCATCAGGACCCAGAACCGTGGCAAAACGCGGCTGGCCCTGCATCTCCCAGGCTTCCACCCTCAACCTACCGGTCATGAACAAGCTGCGGCCTGACCGCCCCTGCGGTCACTCGCAAGAGGTGCCTCCAGCCCCCTCGAACTCCCGGGTCACCGCGACATGGCGTTTCTGGATGACCAGTCCGCCATCACCTCGCCAGCCGGGATCCATGTATACACCCGGTCGCGACCGGACCAAGACTGCAGACGGGTGCTTTGTGTGCCACGCCTAGCCTGAGCCGTCCAATGTCGATGTGATGATTTGGGTGGATATCATTGACTCGCCACCTGAAATCAGGCATACAGGTGAAATCTCACGAGATGATCAAGGAAAGTAGTGTAAAGGATGAAGGGCTTTCATATATAAATTACAGGGTCCTGAGCCCAGCTATGCGGTTCGAGTCGAGCGCTGGTCAGCAGGCTCGCTCGACGCCCCTTTTTCCGCGCACAATCAGGGTCCTCCGTAACCCAGCGATCGCCCTTGGCCGCAAAAGATCCTTGAAAGTGAAAAAGATAACCAATAGCGCCAAGGCAATCAAGACGAACAACAAAGTCATTGAAAATCACATTCGTAACTGTCCCAGCCAGAGGGATCCTAAACTCCGCGCCATGCCTTGGTATAAGGTACTAGTGGTAGGGTTGGGGGGGGGGAGGGGGGTCGTGGTAAATAAGAAAAGCCAAATAACCCCGGGGAATAAATGGATATCGAGTGCCTCGTAAGGTAAAGAGGCTACGGTCGTATAAATTCATGTCGGTTCGTCCCACACCACGGCCGATCCAGTATTAGAAACAGTGTATGGTGAAATACGGGTTCGAAGAAAAGAAGAGTGCACCACGAAAGGCAAGCTCGTGCTCGCCGTCAAACATTATGCCACAGCGACGGGCGGTGGCTCCATCGGCATGCCTTCGGGTCTCGAGTCCCCAGGCGTGCTAGGGGCTGGAGCGATTTCAGGATCGGGAATTTGGATATCCAGCTACAGTCGGGGTCAGCACCTCGAGCTGAACAGGAGAATGGGAACTTACTGTCATGTAACCGGTTTTCCTTAGGGAGATGATGCGTGGCGCCATTGAGCCGTCCTCATTGCCAACAGTCTTCTCCATCTCGGTGTTCCACTGTTCGATCCAACGTTCTAGGCGGTCCAGCCGAGCCTTGACACCGGTGAGGCCCAGATCATCCCACAACCAGCCCGTCAGAAGGCCCAGCAAGCCGTCCACAATGTTCCTCCAACTATACGGGCTGAAGATGGGAATGAGCTCGCCGTTGAGCTTGTCGATGATCCTTCGAAACTCCTGTTCTGACAAGCCTGCCGGGTCCAGAATCTCGGGGTACAGGTTGGAGAAGGTCGGTGCCAGGTCTCCTTCTATCAACCAGTCTCGACGTACGCGAATGATTCGAGTGTTTCGATACTCGGGAGAATCGAGAGGGACGTGAGGGTTAATGTGCGGAAAGCAAGGGTGTTGCGGTCCCCATTCCTCGCCCATGTCTGGCGGCAGTTCTTCTCCCATGATGGATGAGTTTGAGGAGGAAATGGCGGAGCCGATGCCCATGGCATCGCCAGCCGATGCATTGGAGTAACGTGGGAGCACATCGGGACCTCTTTCCAAATCCTTGGAGGGGCCTCGCGTCTGGCTTTCGGTTCTCTGCTCCATCACGGCCCTTTCCTTTCCCTTGTCGGTATTGAAAGTGACGGCAAAATCGCGGACGAGAGGACTTGGTCCTTCCTTGGCGTCGGCAGGGCCAGCGTCGAACTCGGGAACAGTCGGAGATGGATCCGCGGACCTCCTTCCGTCGTACGAATGTCGAAGCGAGGGAGGAAGGCTGATGCGATGTTCGGCGTTGCCACTCCGGTCGACCTGGAGGCTTGCTCGGGCAGAGGTGGAATGTCGCGTCTGGCGCTGCTCGGGGAGAGTCAGCAACGGGTAGTCGCCGGCACCGATTCCAAGGGGATCGGCGGGGTTGAGGGAAGATGGACCGAGGGTCGGGTGAGATAGCGGGACGGAGGGTGGAGGCGGTGTTGATGGGCGTCGTTTGCGGACGGGTCTGTCGGGAAGCCTGGGGGTGGAGTTGGTTGGGTTCCAGAGACGGGCAGCGGAAAGACGAGGAAGACGACGGGCGGCAGAGGAGGCTGTACGATTCCGAAAGGGAGACTGCAGGACGTATTCTTTGGGGTCGTATTGGTATGGCAGGGACGGGGGGTGAAACTGGGACAAGCCGGCGGCGGCGGCGGCTACTGGACGTTGCAGGTCAGGCGAGGATTCAGGGTAAGCGGGTTGCTGGGAAAGGGTGGTGAATCGAGGATTTACGGAAGCATCTAAGGTGGGCGGTGACAAAGACGTGTTTGTCGCGTGGGAAGCCGTGGGAGGAATGGTTCGACGAAGGCCGCCGCGAGGACGACGGCCTTACGGGGTAGGGTGGGGAATGAGTCTTGTCGACGAGGAGATTGCAGCGACGCCTGGGCCAAGCTCTTTGAGGTCGCCAGGGCCTCTTTAAGCGGACACGGCGGCGGCGGCGGCGGCGGCGGTGGCGGGAAGAGCGAGAGGGGTGATTGAGACAATCGCTGGGGCAGGCAGTAGAGGCAGGAGGAGAAAATGGACGACCGTGTGTGCCTGGAGAAGGGATATTGTCGAATGGTGAGAGTCGGTTCGCCGCGCAACAGAGAGATTAGGTTTGCAGCTGGATGTGTGGGAACACGGACAAAGGAATGCAAAGTCGCGCAGGTGCAGGTGACGGTGGCTCGGGCCGCACCTTTTGCTTTTGCTTGAACCGCTGTGGTGTTTGCAATGCAATCGCCAGCAATGCGGCCAATAGGGTGTCGCAGCGGTTGAAGAGGGCGAAGAGCGTGATTGGCGGTCTTGGTGGTGGTAGTGATGGGGATGGCGATAGTAGTAATGGCAGTAGTAATAGTGGTAGTGGTAGCAACAACGGCAGTCTTGGTGCTCGAGTTGGGACGGAAAGCAAATCCGGCCTCGACAGGAGGCGGACGGGTGGTGGCGGTGGTGCTACTGCTGCAGGCACGAGCACGGGCAGCGCAGGAACGGGTGTAGTTGGTAATTAATGGGAATGAAAAGAATTGCGCCAAAACGAGCGGCCAAATGCAGGCGGCCGGCGTTGAATGAGAGGTGGGGATCGTGTTCAGGGGGGGAATGGCCGAAATTGGGTTGGAGCTCAGTCCCAGCATTTTGGGAAGGCCAGTCGATACTTCCTTCCCTCGCTCCCTCCCTAAGCGGCCACACCTGCCAATTTGCTTCGCTTCACCACACCTTTTGGGAATGGCTGGCAGGAGCGAGATAAGAAGAAGAAGAAGAAGAAGAAGAAGGACCCTTGGACAGCCTACCTAGTCAATCTGAGGTAGGTAGGCAGGTAGGTACCGGTAGACCCGATTGACCCGGGCCAAAGTAGGTACGAAAGTGCAGGTGGATACCAGGTAGGTACCCTCTGGCTGTGAATACCGGGAGAATGCGTACGCCAAAGGTGCAGGAACGACAAGGGAGAGTAAGAGTCCAGGGGAGACCGCGATCGGCCGCGTCCTGCCTTTCCTCCGCCTTTTTTTTTTTTTTTTTTTTTGGGTTGGTTGGTTGGTTGGCTGCGTAGATAGATGCGTGATGTAGTGGTTCGGATCCAACGCGTTCCTGCAGCTGCCGTCCCTCCCAGTGCGAAGAATAGAAGTGGGGGGAGTCAGCGGATCAGTGACTGCCTAGCCTCGTCTGGGCTCCTCGTTGACTCGGCCTCCTTCCTTTTGGGGAGTCGTTTTCGGCCAAGAAGGGCCAAGAAGGGAGCAGAATCGCCGGCGTCGTGAGCCGTATATATGTATGTGCGCGGGTGCGTGTGCGGCGCGTGTTTCTGGATTCGTCAGTTGACCTTTGAAGTCGTCGTCGTTCTTCGTCGTCGTCTTCGTCGCTGTCCCTCGTCATACGAGTTCACAAATGTGCCAAAGTCCGATCGGTCAGCAAGGCAGGCAAGCTGTCGTCCACAGGTTCCGTTCCCGCAGCGTCGCAGGCAAAAAGAATCCAGACGGGAGAAAGAGAGACAGTCGATTGCTTAATAGGTAATCCAGAGTGGCTGTCGGAGCAGCGCGCATAATACAACCAAGATTCGGTGGTCCGGCGAGGCGATTCCTGTTATAGACGGATAGATACAGGGGGGGGGGGGGGGGCATCGACGTTTCTTTCGGTACTTGGCCGGTCTTCTCTGCGGCCTGGAAAGGGTCTCGTCTCGCTACACAAAATGAAAGAAGAGGAACTAGACGCGATACACTCACTAGGTACAGAGCAACCTCCCTCCACCGGCCTGCCGTACCTTGCCATCAATATAAACTATGATAATGACGGGCCTGCGCCGCCCACGGCTTACTGGGCTGACTCGAATGGCGTCCAGCCTCGGGGATCCCTCCCTGCCGTCCCGGCTGACTGGCAAGGTGCTTCAAGGTAACGCTGTCCATATTGGAAGCCTTGCCGAAAACCTTGCCGCCAGGCGGGCGCGGCCTCATCTCTGACACGCCTGTGTTGCGTTCAAGTTTTGCTGGTTCCGAGTGACGCATTCTGCCCCCCTCGCGATCCCGGAGAGGCACCCTGGCTGCTTCTCGTTGCCCAGCGAGGCCCCCGCCAGAAAAGCCAGGGGTTCCCAGGGGTTGTCCGGCTCGGCTGAAGCCAATCTGCGCCTCGCTTTGAATCAAGAAATAACCAGAATGAAAAGAAAAAAAAAACCAGAAAAATCCCGTGGCTCTCTCCCTGACCCTTCCCTGCCTACCCCCTGGTGCGTCTATGCGAACAGGAGAGTGGCAT
>MU846321.1:0-43317 GCA_030867225.1 Colletotrichum caudatum
CCCCCCCCTTCGCATGCAGGTCCCTGTCAACCAAGATGCTTAGCCAAGTCGTAGACTGGTCCAGACGAAACGAATCAGTGTTCGGATTCAAAATCTCCAAGACCGGGGGCTGCCTGGTGACGGGTCCCGAGAAGAAAGAGAGATGACCCCGGATAGAATAATAGTTGATTACCCAAAACATGCTTTGAACGCCTCAAACTCGGCAGTTGAAAAGAAGCTCCTCGTGTATCCGTCACACGACGCTCTTGCTCGCATCATCCTATGTAGACTCATCAAACCAAAAGGAAAAAAATACACAAAAAACACCCCAACGCTTCCGATGCATTCCCTCCCGTGCAAAAGACCGGGCTGCTAAGTCGCCGAGTACCCCCCGTCGACAAAGATGGTCTGCCCCGTCACCGCGGCACTGGCGCCGCTCGCCAGCCACACCGCGACCCCGGCAAAGTCCTCCGCCACGCCGTTCCGCCCGATCATCGTGCGGGCCGCGTGAGCCCCCGCCCTGTCCGCGTCGTCGGCGGGCAGCTCCTCCCCCTCCTCCCCCGTCGTCGTCGTCGTCGTCGTCGTCGTCGGCGTCTCCACGAGCCCCGGCGCGATCGCGTTGCACAGGACCCCGCTCCGCGACCAGGCCTCGGCCTGCGAGCGCGTGAGCGAGACGAGGCCGCCCTTGGCCGCCCCGTGGGCGCCGCCGCCGCCGCCGCCGCCGCCGCCGGGCGCGCGGAACGACTGCTGGCTGGCGGCGACGTTGATGATGCGCCCGCTCCCGCGCTCGGCCATGCCCGGCCCGAACGCCTGCCCCAGCGCGAACGGCGCCGTCAGGTTGGCCGCGATGGCGTAGTCCCAGTCCCCCTGCGTCACCCGCGGCAGGGGCGGCCGGCGGGACACCCCGGCCGCGTTGACGAGGATGTCGGGCACGCCGTGGGCCGACCTGATGCGCGCGCTGGCGTGGTGGAGGTCCGCGAGGTTCGACAGGTCCGCCGTGATCGACGTCGCCGGCACGCCGAGCTGGGCGAGCTGCTCGACCGCCGACGCCAGGGGCCCCGCCCGCCGCGCGATGAGGATCACCGCCGCGCCGCTCTGGCCGAGCGCGAGCGCGATCTCCTTCCCTATGCCCGAGCTGCCGCCCGTGACCACGGCCGTCCGTCCCGCCAGGCCGAACAGGCGGGTCAGGTATGCCGGTAGGGCGCTCGGGTTCCTAGCCATCTTGTGCAGCGGTCTATCTTTTGCTTCTGGAGTGAGATGTGACGGCTTTCTTCGCTCTTCATGTACTTGCGGTCGGCAGAGGGTTAAATGTGCCTTGTTTGTGACTCACGATGAACATTGGATAGTGAGGGGCTCGAACGATGAGATGGTGAGGGGTTCGAACGATGAAATGCTCAATTGTGAATACGCACCCACGCCTATGACTATGACTAGAGGAACACGAACAGCTGGCAGTCCAAGCGAAGCAAGGTCGGAATATTACCTATTAGTGCAGTTCAAGGCGGGGTAAATTCGTCGCACATGCAGCTACCGGCGTCCTAAAAGCCTTGGTCGCGATCCATCACTCGGAAACAGTCACACGTGATGGCACTTTGCCTCACACCATCCGTTCGGGGTGGTTGCTTCTGCAGGAATCTCGGAGCAGAGCGAGTGGTTGGCGTGCATGGGTCGAGGCTTGCGTGAGGCGAAAAGCAGCTAGCTGGGAAATGGGAGGGGGAGGGGGGGGGGGTTGGTAAGTGGCCAGGGTAGTTGGTTAAACTAGTGACTGAGCGAGCCTTCATAGATGCCGTGTAACAGACGGTGAACCAGGCCTTTTGAAGGCCACTTTCGAGAGCAGCCTTTTCCATTTGACATTCCCAACCGAGGTGTATGTATGTATGGCTTCGGTTGCAGAGTCCGACAAGTCTCGGAAGACGATCTTTCTCGTGGCTGGCCTTGTCGTGTGGTGAACTTGAGTCAGAAGTTGTAAACCTAACAGCCGCCCGGCCTAGCGCAGTTGAAACTAGATGGCGGGCATCCAAGCGCAAACACAACTTTTGGAATTGATGGAGAGATGCTCAGTTATGCCTGATGAGCCGTAGAATCATTACGAGTTGCGTACTCGTCTTCAAGTCTCTAAGATGATAGAAAAAGAATTGACCATGTGAATACTTCTTTCTATAGTCTATACTGCCTCTTGTCAACCATACCGTGTTTCAACATCCCGCGGGAGACTGGTTGAAGACGACATCGTGGTGGTTCGCAAATTCTCCGCGAATTCCTTGTCCAGTGTCGAATTCATACACGGCCGATGATCTTTTGTGCACCATGTGATGAACAGTTCATGCTTGTCAAAAGTGTAGCATTGATGACGCCGTACTCCAGTGCGTTGGATGTCGACAGCAAATCGTAACCCGGCCCTTGATAATAATACAAGCAATGAAACCCCGGTGTATCAACTCCTTCAGCTTATTATGCTGCACTCAGTGCAGTAACCAACAACGCCAACCATGCATGTTCCCACAGACCATTCACCGTCGACCCTTGCTCGCCATGCAAGTCACTCACCACCATCAGTACTGTTGAGGCAGGCATTGCATGGCGGGGAAGTGCTGCTTGGGAACGGACCAGAAGAACCACAGGTAGACCCAGAGAAACCCGATGGTCTTCCCGGCCCTGCCGCTCATCCTCTCGTAGAAGCGCGGGAAGCGGGCCCGGATGAGGTAGAGCAGCGCCGTCTCGCCGGCGATGCCGACAAAGTTCATGTTCCACCACCACATCTCCCACATGTAGGCGCAGTGGACGCCGGCGATGTAGTCGGTGGCCGCGTGGAAGACGCCGCTGATGAAGAAGACGAGCCCGTTGAGCACCCAGCGCTTCCTCCCGCGGAACGGCCGCTGGCCGAGGCCGGCGGCCGTCATGAGCATCTCGCCCATGCCGTTGACGGGCCGGTAGATGAGGCGGTCCCAGAACTTGCTCCAGAGGCGCCGGAGGTTCCACGCCTGGCGGATGTCGCCGAAGACGGGCGGCCACTCCTCGGGCTCGTCGATGCGGAGCGCCACGAAGAAGAGGGCGATGGTGGTGTGGATCTCGGTGTAGAACGCGTAGGGCGCCCAGATCGACTGGAAGGCGAAGTTGAGCCGGACGACGAACTCGTGGAGGCCCACCTCGCCGAGGCGCCGGAAGAAGACGGTCTTGTGCGGCGGGTAGACGTCCTCCCAGTCCGCCCCGACGACCAGCTGGAGGTTGTCGTTGACGCGGTCCAGCAGCCAGACGGCGAGGACGGTTGCCGTCGTCTTGATGATCCAGCGGTTCCTATGGCCGGACCAGTCCCAGAGCCGGACCACGGGCCGGCTCACGCCGTCCCAGACCCAGTGGCCGACTTGTCGCACGCCGTTGCGGGCGTTTCTGATTTGGAGGAAGCCGTTTTTGCTGTATTCGTCGTCGTCGACGACAGCATGCTCGTCGAGCTCCTCGGAACCCCCCTCGTCGGGCGTGGCGTGGAGCGCGGCCTTTCCGAGCTCCTCTTCCGCCTTCAGCAGGTGGAAGACGGGGGCGGGCCGCGACGTTTTGACGAACCGCGAGTTCCACATGATCTTGTACGTCGCCAGGGCGCGTCGTCGCCACGGCAGCTCCTTCTGCTCCTCGGTGAGGCAGAACTTCTCCCAGAGGATCATGACGGCGGCGCCCATGTTGTGGACGATGATCATCTTGATCAGGGTGTCCTTGTACGTGTACGCGAGGTCTATCTCGCTGAGGCACCGGAGGATCGGGACCCCGATCGCGGCGGAGGCGACGACCCAGGCTGCCCGCCAGCGCTCCCCGACGTTGAGAGCGATAGCGATGCAGGCCACGCTGAAGGTGTAGAGGAACGTCGGGTAGAGCAGCTCCTTGGTCAGTAGGTCTTGCACCGTTATCCACGTCTCCCAGACCAACCAGGTGTATATGGCTTCGACGTAGCCCATTCTGCCATAGTTACCGTGACGGTAGAACTCGGCGTAGTCGGCGTAGTCGGCGTGCCCGAAGTAGTCCGACGCATAATAGTTGCCATGATGGCTGAGCTCGGAGTAGTTGGCGTGCCCGTGGTCTGACCAGTTCGATGCGTCGCCCAATGGCGTTTCCGTTGGAGTCATCGCCCCCAACGTGTCCATGCCCTGCATGAACTCCATGTCGACGATGGTATAATTGAAGCGGACGACAACCCCAAGCTGCTGTATATTCAGGACTTGTGCTTGGGGGACGAGGAAGTAGAACTGGGAGACAGGGTGACCAACGAGGGGAAAAGAAGGAAGGGAATATTGGACGGGCACCGAGGGAAAAAGAAAAAAGGGGACATTGCTGTCAGAAGGGGGGGGGGGGGAGACGGGCACATTTATAGGCCTGCCAAAGGGGTCCTAAAGAGTCACATTTTCTGCGCAAAAGTAACCAAGAGTATAAGAAGTTAAAATCGACATGCAACCATGGACGCGGCAGTCACAACGGTTGCCCCTGAACCGTAATGTACAGGCGAACCAAAGAGCATCGGGGACAGCCAGACAACCAAGCCCGCGAGAAGACCGCCTGCGTAACACCAGCTAGATTTGCGAATACAACCCCCCCGGGGGGCCCTCAGTCTTCGATGCGGCACAATCTGCCGTTCTCATGAGGGAGCCCGTCGGCCGTACGGATCGTCCAGAACTCGCTGCCGACCGCGGTGGCCGCGTAGAAGACGTCGTCCGGATCCCACTTGCGCTTCAGCTCCAACAGCCGCGGGTACTTGGCGTCCCCGTAAAACGACTGCTGAAAGTTCGGCTCCATCCTGTCCGACTCAGCCAGGTACGAGCCCGCCCCCGGAGACACGTCCCGCCACCGTTGCATGTCGCCAGAGGTGAAGCCTTTACGCGCCTCCAGGATCTGGTCCGCGGTCGCGCCGGCCGGCCACCTGACGGACTGGATGGCGAAGAGGATGTTCTCGCGCCAGGCCGGGTTGACCGCGTTATCCGGGTCGTCGGGGCTGGCCGCCTTGATGTTGAACCCGACAAAGACGTGGTTCGTCTCGAGCGAGGTGCGGATGGCGTCGAAGGTGGCCTGCCTGAGCTCCACATCTTCAAAGTTTCGACGCGGGAAGAGGCGAGAACCGCTTTGGACGTTGACCTTTTCGACCGCCTCGAGGGGGAAGTAGTCCCGCCAGGCGGGGTAGAAGCCGCCGTACTGCGTGATGTTGGGCGCGAAGCCGATCTCAAGCCTGCGGAGCTCGGCGAACCACGGATCGAGCAGGGCGGTGACATCTTTGGCGGTTTTGTTCGGCGCGAAGAACGGCGTCATCTGGAACAGGAAGTCCCCAGGGCCCGGGTTGTTGGGCAGCATCACGAAGTAAGCGTACGTGCCGTTGTCGGCGTTGTGGATGAACGAGTCGAAGTAGCTTCGCACGCCGGCCCAAAAGGTCTCGTTCGAGATGCCGTCCGCGGTCGAGAACTCGAAAGCCGCCGCGGTCGTCGTGACGTCCGGGAAGGCCTTGACCGTGACAGAGGTCGCGACGCCAAAGGTCGAGCCCCCGCCGCCGCGAAGCGCCCAGAACAGATCCGAGTTCCGGGCGTGGTCTGCTGTCACGAGCTCGCCGTCGGCCGTCACGACTTCGAACGCGAGGGCCTGGTCTGCCCCGGTGCCGTAGATCGAGCTGAGGGGGCTGTGTCCCCCGCCCTGGATGTAGCCCCCCATGACTCCCACTGTCTGCAAAACTCTTGTCAGCCACGCGAGACTCTGATCGAGGACCTCTCTGATTAAGTACCTCTCCTTCGCCACCGACGACCACCTTGTTGTGCTCCGAAGCCACCTTGTAGATCTCGAAAGCTTGGACTCCAGTGCCGCACTTGAATGCGGGACCAGAGTACCCCTCGGCTGCGTCGGCCATCTCGTCGACGTACTCGACATCCTTCAAGTGACGGGTCCAGATGCTCAGCGACTCCCCGCCACCCGACTTGCCCGAGAAGTCGTGTCCCGTGTTCTTCACCACAAGTCTCACGCCCGTCTCTTTGGCGAACTTGACGCCCTCCTGGACGTGCTTCGGCGAAGTCGCGTTGATGACGTACCATGGGAAGCCGCCCATGGTGCAGTTCCCCGAGTCGTAGATGCTGGGCGGCAGACACGTCAGGCCTTGGTACACGGGCGAGAACATCTCGATGGGGTCCCCTAGGTGGGTGTAAGAGTTGGTCCAGTCGGCCGACATCTCCGCGCAGGCGGCCGCATCGTATTCGGGGCCGTCGTAGCATGCCGCCGCCCGGGGGCGCGGCTTGAGGAGACGGTTGTCGACGCGTTCGTTGAGCGACGCCCACGCTTCGTCTGAGGGCCAGGCGGCGTCACCCGGGTAGACCTTACATCGTGCCGCCGCCGCCGCTGTGAATCCGGCCGAGGCCACCACGACGCAAGGAACAAGGGACGAAAGCCGGCGCGCCATGGCTTGACAACAAGGGTGCTGTTGAACTGATTGCGCCCCGCAGCGGTGTCTGTCCGCTCCTACATTGAGAGGTAAACTCTACGGTTCTCTCATAGCTACTTATGTGAACAAGACCCCTGGTCGAAATATTCTCGATGCCCTAGTGCGGGGGACTCCTGACGTTGCGCTCAAGCATGCGGTTCTCCGAGCCGGGGACGGCGATCTTCGCCGGATCGAAAGCACCGCGGCATGTCAGCGTAGCAGAACCCACCCGCATCGCCACCTGGACCGCCTGTCTACACCCTCGCACATGCAGAGAGGCCTCTCGTGATGGGCCAGAAGCAGAGGCCGCGCTAGAGAGAGAGAGAGAGAGAGAGAGGGAGGGAGAGCCATCGCAAAGGTCTAATCACGCGAACGAATCCCGCCTCTACTAACTGCTGGGTTACACTGGTTGAGACCTCTCCTTTTTTTTTCTTTTTTTCAAATCGAAACTGCCGCCGGTATTTGATTTGTTTCGCTGGCCTGATGCTACTGCTACCGAACGACGGGAAGCCAACCCCCCTGAAACTCCTTTGGCCCAAACACACATGAGAATGAATTCCCGAGCCACTGAAATAGTCCCGAAAAGAAAAGAGTCGCGGCCGCCAGTCCAACACCATCCCGCAGCGCTAAATCCTCCAACAACAATGTCCTCCCAGTAAAGTCACCAAGCTTTCGAGCCGCCATTTCGTGTCCTCGTGGTCGTAGTCGTGGTCGTGATAGTCGTTGTCGTCACCGCTGCTGCGGTCGTCCTTGTTGTTGTTGTTGTTGTTGTTGTTGTTGTTGCTCCCATATGTGCTTGCGGAGTGGTCGAACTTCAAGCAGCAAACGCAGCTCCGCCAAATGTCAAGCTGGATCCTTGAGTTGCTCCAGGGTTGAAACCATGCGCACCGCCGTTGGCACCTCCGTTGGGACCTCCGTTGGGACCTCCGTTGGAACCGCCGCTGGGCCCCGAAGGCTGAGCCGCGTCCCATGCTTGGATGCCATCCATAGGTTGACGCGGAAGCCAGATAAGCGCCTTCCTGGTGCACGTGTTTCCGTGACGGCAGATGAACTGAACACGGGTCTCGAGTCGGACGCAGTTCATGCCTTCGTGGAAGTTGTCCATCTTTTGGACCTCTGCTTCCGTCATCCCGGTGACGTAGAGACCCCCCATGATGCTTTCTCGGGGCTCAAAGAAACGCAGGCAGACGTTATCGCTGAGAGTGGCTTGTATGAACGTGAATCTCTGCGTCATCGCTGGATCGGGGTTCGGGCTGCCAAGGATAACGCTATAGAAGAAGTTCGGCTCCCTCCATATTCCGTGGAGGAAAACGTGGTTTCTGCAGCGCGAGGTGCCCGAAGACGACGTCCTGGAGGAAGGTACTCTGGAGGAGGACATCCTGAGATTGCTGGTCGACCCTCGACGAGGGGCTGGTATTCGAAGCAACGCGTGAAGTGAGACCAAGCTGTAGATGAAAAAAGGGGAAAGGCGCACAGTAAGCAAGGAGTCCGAGTGTTTTCCGGAATCTACAATGGGGTCTTGGGGACCAGGTTATAACACAGCCTGTCTTCGGAGATGCTGATCGGCGCAGAGTTTGCGAACCACTCCACGCCGTTCCCGAGTATTAAAGTTAAGGCGACTGTCGGGTAAAAGGGTACCAGGTTGGACAGTCATAGGAGCAGGACTGGACCCCCATCCTCTGGCATACTCGGAGACAGCTCAGGGACGGTGCCTTAAACAGGCATAGTCCTAGGGCTTGACGTTTGTCAAGCGATGGGGCAGGGCTCGACGGGTATGTAGCAGCCTCAGCATGAAACGGTGGCTGGCTGTAGCCTCCCTTTCAACACTGGAATAGCCATAGTGAACACCAAGTAACCAGATTCCGAAGAAAGTGTATTTGTTGGCTGAGCCATTGTGACCACCCCAGAACGCGTGCTGCCCACGGGTCTTGCCGTTGTTGCGTAGCGAACGCATCAGGTGCGTGCTCGCCTCATCCCCATTTTACACTTCGCCGAAACCCATGTGAAAGTTGTTTTAATCTTTCAAGTTCGGATCAACTAGAAATGACGACGTCCGAGACGCCAGGGTAAACTGGGCGAGCGGGTCAAGACACCCATTTCTGGCTGGGTGACACCAAGGTTGTACGATGGATGGTCCGTCCAGCATTTAGCGTCGTTCTTAAAGTGGATGATCTTGCAATTACGGGGATAGAGCAAGTATTGCTTTGAAGTGGGAAAGCAAGAAGTTGAAGACATATACCGTAACCATACGAATACACATGTGGCGTTGTATCGTGTCTGTAAAGATTCTGATGGTAAAATATTTCCACCTATGGGTTGGTACATCGTCAGAAAATTGCCTTTGTTCTATCTCCTGCAGCTACTATGTGTTCTCGGTCTCTTGTATTAATCGAATCAAACTATCTCTATCGAAGTTTTGACATGTACGACGAACAAGGCTAGACCTTACAGGGGCTCAGAACAATGAAGACACTAGATAATAACAAGAGCTATATGGAGGAGCCGCAATATCACCATAATTGTGGTGGTATTGGTGGTGTGTAACTATAATTAGGAGAAAAGACTGCTAGCTAGCAAGGTGAAGAGGCTGGATATCTGGCAGTCAGAGATCACATGACCACTGCCAACAAGCTATATCAAGAATACGTAATGAGCTTCCATGCCTTAAGATATGAGCAAAAGAAATCGAAAAAATCAGAGGAATCCCTGTCCCGGCTGAAAACTTGAACAAGCGTGGTGACGTGCCTGTGTGTGTATCATGCATCTACGCCAGACGTTGGGGTTATCCCTATCCAGCAGCCAGCATCATTGTCTTTCAATGGTTTCATGCCTGACACGTGAAGACGAACCTTGTCACACGTATATCAGTGCTGTAGTACGAGACGAATTCCATCCCGCCATTTCCTTCTTCTCTTTGGTTCTCTTTCTTCATCAACCACAAACAGGGCTCAAGTCACATCATCCCCATCATGGGCCAGCTGATCACCAAACCGCTGGCCAAAGATGCCAAGGCCAGTGTTGAACTTCACATCTTGTTTGATCCCGGTTCTGGGAAGATTGTTCAACTTCGGCATAGGGAAACTCGTGAAGGCGGCCCTCGGAGGGTTGAACCGAGCAGCAAGCATCGTGGAGACAACCCGTCCCGTAGCACAGATTGTACAGGAAGTACGGGAGGTGATGCGGGAAACACTGCACATGATGGCGCGGCTCGGAATCGAGTCGACCGAATCCTACCGTATAATTGGGGCCACCGCCACGGCCCAGGCAGCGGCGCCGCCCTATTTCATAACAACCGGCGTGCATCACGACTTCCCCTCACATTGGTAGGTCAACTTAACGCATATCTTGTCTATGAATGACGTCGGACTGGCTCAAAGTTGCCGGGGAAACGCGGTAGAGTTCAAGAATGGTCATCCAAGACATGGTGCGAGGAGGTCGCCCACCGCTTCGCCGTAGCCGATGAAGTCACCCAACGAGTCCTCTAGAGCAAGCAGTTTGCATAGACTGCGAGTGAGAAATTGGCCAAAATATCCTGGTAAGCTTCTATACCTAGCCCCCTTCCGTCCGTTCATACTCTCTTTGTTCCCTTTCAAATCACTAAAGCCTCCCATCCCACACAACAGGAGGTTTCACACTACTCGTACTCCCAACCGTGAGCTTCAGCACCGTTTGAGACTTTTACCACCTATACAATAATATCGTTTAGAGAATCATGGGCGGCTGGCCAGTAGTCGACGTCGATCTTGTGGAATCTGTTGAGCTCATGTAAGGGTAATGAGGAAATTGCCTTATTAAGTGTATGTGTGGTGCGGTGCTGGCACGAAGTGCCAGCATTGGTTGATCTTTTGGGCATTATGTCTGGATGGTCTATGGACGGGCTCAGCACACCAACCAAGTTCTCTGAAAGCTAATTTCCAGGGCATAGTAAGAACAGCCTGGACAGGTGACACGGAGTCCAGCCAGATGACCAATGGGTCGTCTATCTTCGTCAAGTTCAGCTGGAAAGGTATGTATCGGTGCTGGAGGCATATCCCAGCGACCTCAGCCGTATTTTTGACTAGGCCTATGAGGCTGGAGCGTTTGCAAACAGAAAATCGTGCGGTACACCGCTATCAGAGAAAGAAAACTTTCAAGCAGCACCCGCCCCTCAGACACCAGTCAAAATGTGGCAGACGGCGGACACATTCATTTTAACAGATTTATGTCAAGGAGTTCCGCCAAGAAACGAACGAGAAGATATCGATATTCGAGGCCTCTATTATCCAGCTAATTGCTTCATTCTGATCCAACTCGAAGACCGGAAGGGATTCGGAACTAGTGTTAAACACCCCTTCGTCACGACACTCAAGAGTAAGATAACAGTGAAATCTTCACGGGCAAGCGATCACCTAAAAAGCGCGAGTTAGGGACTACGTTTGACGCCGCGCCGCCAACCTCACGGCGAAGAGTCGATGACTATGAAGTATCTGGGAAAGCCTTATTTCGTTTTCGATAGCCGGTTTCCAAGCAATAACGACAAAGACAGAATTAGTCACGTTACCGGGGCAGCCAAAGAAACATACGATCTCTTATGTCCCTATCACCACACCCGACCATACCTATTAGTAAAGAGCCCGGGTTTTCGACCGCTCTTCCATAAATGATACAACGACGGCAGATGCTTGATTTGGAATAGATGGTCAATGAGGATGATAGGTTTCGTTTCCCGCGAACACGGTTCACTTATTTAGTCATCCAAGCCACGTTGTACCATTTGCTGCCATGTCCATATATTATAGTCTAGACAATATCAGCCACTTCAAGATTCTTACAAAAATATCCCATGTTAAGTAGCCAGAAAGTTGTGGCGACTTTCAGCTAGTCACTTTTCAATTTCTGAAAGTCACTAGTTTGGTTCCAGTCGCTTGGAACCGCTTTGTTTTAGCTACCATGTGCAATACTCAACTGGGTCAGACCACATTTGATTGCCTGACAATCTCAGTGATCAGTGTCGTTAGTAAACGCCCTAAACTGCCGATGGAGCTAATGCATAGCCAAACTGGCGCGAGCTTGACCTACGGCATCTGCCACGCAACCCATGTTGTCATGTGGGATGAAAGTGTGATCCAAAACCCCAAGGGTTCTTTTCCCAAGGCCGTGTCAGAGTCTTCTGAGTGGAAAAGTCCTGGCTCTGGTATGTGATGCATAAGCGAAGGGTGGATGTTAAGGGCACTAAAGTGAACTTTGTTCACATACACAGCAGGATCAAGCAATGCGGCGGCCAGTGGACCAGCAAGATTCAGGAGAAACACGTACTTGGAGAGATATCGGAGCTGAAGACAGACAAACTTCATGCCAGAAATGTTCCTGACCCCCAGTTTCTGTCAAGATCCAAGTGCCGCCCCTTTACCACCAAGCATCTAAGACTCCATCTTCGTAGACTGCCCATCCCTTCTCCCTCATCCCCCCCTAAACCATTTGCCAAGCTCTTTCAGCGTACTTTCAAGGTAATCATGCGGCAATAGCGTCAACTTTTAGAGGCACCAGGCTATTGTCAATACTCTTTAGCGTTCTACATTCATCAATGGTAGCGCCTGTGCGAGCGCTGATTATTCCACGCCGCCTTCTCCGCCTTATTCCCACGTGTAGATGGCACATATAGATGGCAGCTGGGCAGTGCTAAGCAGCGTCTCCGCACGCCGCCTTTCCCAAAGAGAGAGTCGGCGACAAAGCCGTCGATGGCCCGGCACCACAGCACTGGGCGACAACAGCACAAGGATAGGTCTTCGCCGATCCCCGTCCCGATGGCTTGACTGATAGATCCATAAAACTAGAGCCTGGAAAGAGACGATGGTGGGGGTATCCCAGCTGACGGCACGACCCCTCTCTCGTGATGACAAGGCCAAGTTCTTTTTCGGCCGGAAGGACACCTAGTCTACTCGATCTGCCGAGTTCATGTCTTTGAGCTCTTGACGCTAGAAAAATCAAGCCAGACGATATTCGGGCTGGAAATTCAGTGGCGCTGTGGCTAGCTGTGGAGTCAGAATCGCAGGATGTAGCGCAGCCGTGTAGCAGCATCGGCCCGCGGTGTAGAGCACTGGCAGTGTGGCTTGCCGCCGACGTCTCGTTGCCATGTAAGGACTCCGCAGACATGAGGAATGGTGACAGCCTTTAATCCTTTCCTTTCACCAGAGCTGTGGTCAACGGAGGGAACGCTCTGTGCCATGTTCAATAATAGTTGCTTCGAGAGGATGAAACTTGTCAAAGGAGGAGTGAAACTCTCGAAGCGTTGCCCTAACGATCGAACGAGCCAATCCGTGTCGTTCGTAGTGACGGAATTTTGATAAGCTGATTTGCGCCGTATAACACCGACTCACGACACCATTGAAGTGGTCTAATACCGACCGGCCATTGCAGTTATCATCAGCTTGTCCAAATTGGTGGAAAATATACTAGCTGATATGGTAGTCTAGGCTCAGTCGTTCCCCGATACTAGGTGAAAGACTGACTGTCTCCCCGGAGAAGGGGAATCGAGCCCTATACTCATGCCTTGAATATGCTCTCACTCGTTAGCGGTGTCAGGCTGCGGTGCAGGTATAGTTGCTGGATCACAGTAGCAGCCATGGCGAGGCTGGAAGGAACAGTGATAATGTTTCTAAGACTTGGTTCCTTGTACTTTGTAGCCAAACCGTGTGATCCTGGCTTGATGCAATGCAACTTTGATTCGGGCTTCAACGGTGCTGCAGTCAGTGGCGTGCTTGGCAGGATAGGATAGGATGCCATATCAGAGGTAATCGTGCCTGAGCCTGTGCCGCACCGCAATAAAGCCACTCACTAATTGTGCTTATGTCGAATCTAAACGAAGTCGGGGGGCAAGCCGGCTCATCTGGGAATTGTGTGCCCGCCAGCCAAAGTCACCGCATACGTATCATTATCAAACGCCGATCTCTGGCCGCCCATTCACTGGAATCGACCAACTCTTATCAGTGCTAGCAAGATAGCTATAGCTCTATTCTTCCGGCGGCCAAAGCTCCGGCCAGGCCTTCCGAGTGGGAACCGATCAGCAGCCGGCCCCCTCCATCATGTCTCACCCATGGAAACTTGGCCTGTTGCGTGACGAAAGCTTGGGTCCACATTCCCGGCGATGAAAGACAAAAGAAGTCTCGGGCTAGGACGGGGATAAAGATGCGACGCCCGGATGCGACTAAGAGTTCCTGGGTCTGAGACGGCTGCAATGAGGCCGTCTCCGCCTTCTAGCCGTACCCGTAGATCTGTACGGATTGACTCTTAGGGGGAACCATGGCTCATTCTTGGCCCCCCGACGGACCAACGCCGCGTTTGTCTGAGGCAACCCTCCTCCCACTGACTGGCGTTTTACCGGACTGCTGATTTGTTGATTGCCCTCGTATGAAAAAGGTACGCTGCAGGGGAGCCGACGCACGAACGCGGCGGGTATAGCTGTTCGTCCCGTCAATATTTGCTGCGGCGCCTTCGTGTCCCCGGACTCTTCCTCCCCCCCTCTCGGACTCACAGCTGCCAGGAAGGGAAGGACGGGTCAATTGCCCTTGTAAGTGACGATCTGTGCGTTGGAGGCGGGATCACGTTGCATTCGGTTCCCAAGATGAGGCCAAGGAACCAGGGGGGTTACGGTCCTTGTGAATTTTGATGTGGGCACACGAAATGCCGTTACCGAGGACCACGATTCCGCCAGTGGGAGAGACGAAGAAAGGCGAGAAACGTGCGTCATGCCAGAATCGCCCGATTTGTTTCTACCAAACTGACTGTGATTCATCCACGAACCACCCAAGGTCAGCACTGTATTTACACTTATACCGTACTACAAGAGTATAGCCATCCGTCATCCAAATGGCCCTTCGCACTAATGGCCGGCTGATCGGCCTGTGGGGTCCGATATCAGTTATCAGAAAGTTGGGGAACGAGACTCCTGCATATCCGACCCCTGTCAAAGGCCCGGACTTTTTTTTCCATTTTTTTTTTTTTTTCATTTTGAGCGACAGACTCCGGAGTGAGCCTTTGACACCACCGGGCAAGTGTTTTATCAGTCTATCGCGAGACCATTACCCTGGAATATCAAAAGCTGTCTATTTGCCCTTATCCGCGCACACCGGTAATCATCGATCTCGGCCCTTCCGGGCGGTGCCAAAACGCCAGTCTCTTCTTTTTGTAATACCAAGTGAAACAAACTGGTCTAGCGAGCAAAGAATATCAAACAACCCTGTCCCATCCGCGGCCGCTTCCGGCGTGGCGGTTCCACGTGGACAGGGTCCCCGGTGCGGATGGCATCTCCTCTAAGAGCCGGACATTTACCCTGCAAACTATGGCGCGCACCGCTGTCTAGCTTCCTATAGCTGCTCCAAACACACACCCCACCCCCTCTCCCCCCCGTCAGGTCCATCTGCAGACTGGACGTCTTTCATTGTTGGACTTGATTTCACTTAACATGCCCCCGGCCCCCCCCCCCTTCAGTCTGTTGTGCTCGTTTATGTACTTGCTCTTACGACATTGTTCCAGACGGTGTTCCACACACCCACGCTGTGTTGACGACGACGACAATAACAACGACACGACGACGACGACGACGACGACGAGGCGGACGACGAGAGGTTCAAAGTGAGCAGAACCCTTACAGCCGAGACCTGAAGTTGCGGCAAAGGGAGGGCCCAAAAATATGCAAGCGGCAACAATCTAGGTCTCGAAGATCTCGCGTGCCAATGGGCAGCATCATAGAACTGCTCGGCAAGGCCGACAACCTCAGTAACCCCCAGCCGACTCTCAACAAGCAACCGGCTGTCCTGGGAATGGTTCTTTCCTTCATGGTAAGCAACTCTCCCTGCTCCGAACATGACAGCACCCCCTGACCCGCGCGATAGGCTCTGGCATGGATTTGTGGCGTCTACCGACTTTACGTTCGCTACTTCATTCTTCGGTGTCCGGGATGGGATGATTACTTCGTCGGGCTATCTCTTGTAAGTAATAACATCCCGTGGATGGGGTTTGGATGCCGACGTCTAACCTTTACAAAAAAAAAAAAAGCTCACAAGCTTGCTTCTGTCGGCCGCAACATGCGTCGGTATGCTTTCCCACACCCCCCTTCGTCAGTCGTTGATATGCGCTGACCCTCCTGACGTAGCTACGGAGTATGGGCTTGGAAAACACTTCATTCTTCTTGGGCTTCAAGGCATGCAGGATTTCATCAGGGCCTTTTACGTGTGCAACGGCGCATACCCCATGGCCACTGCTCTCATCAAGCTGGCCTTGCTCTTCCAGTACCTTCGGATGTTCGAGCGCGGCACCAAGTCGCGGTACATAACCATCGTCTTCATCGTCATCACGGCCGCCTGGGGCGTCGCGTACTCCCTCCTCGCCTGGGTCCCCTGCGTCCCCGTGTCGGCCTTCTGGGACCTTGGGTCGACGACGGAGACACGATGGGCCTTTGGCTCTCGCGACCCCGAAACCTTCGCTCGCACCTTCGAAAGCCATGTCTCGATTAATGTGGCGTTGGATCTGATTGTGTTCGCGATACCCATTCCCCTGTGCCTGAGGACGGGACTTCGGGCCAAGTCTCGGGTGAATTTGTTTGGCCTGTTCACCATGGGCTTGTTGTAAGTGTTCCCAGATTCGGGTTATCCAGGTCAATAGGCCATATGCTGACTCGCTGGCTCGGCAGCGTGAACGTCCTCGGCATATTCCGTGTCATTGGCATCTCGCATTCCAGAGCCGGTACATACCCGACCCTCGACCCCAGCTGGTATGGCTGCACTCCCATCGTACTCGCCGCCGTCGAAGTCAACCTAGCCACTATATGTGCCTCCCTCCCGGTCTTTTGGCCGACCCTCCAAAAGAGCATTGGCCAGATCTTCATCACGAAAGAAGTCGAGATTACTTCGGAAATCCGTCGCTTCAGCGCCCTCCAAGACACAGAGGCCAATGCGGAGCTTAGCGAGTTTTCACCGCAGAAACCGCACCATGGCCTCGGCAATAATTCGAACGGGCGATGGTATCCTGATACCCTGAGCATGGTGAGATCGACCCATATTACGGAGGTCGCATCGAAGCGACTCGCTTCAAGGCCGAGCGAAAAATCCCTGTTTTCCGACGGGTCGAAGAATGTTTCAGACGATCAGGAGTCGCAGGATAGGCTGGTTACACCGCCGTCCCGTAATGGTATGCGGCCATGAATATAATACTCAATTTTTTAATATATTTCAAAGGCTTGGTGGATTCTTGTGTCATTCTATTTACGCTCTTCCCATCATCTATTGTGGTGCCAAGAGGGGTCCGTTCGGTAATACCGACTCCAACGGTCCATATATATTACCCATATCCCCTCTATCCATACACCTAGAGAACCATACATGAACACGTTCAATACCTTTTTTCTTGCAACTCCGACCGCGGTATATGGTTTAGACATGCGGCTGGGTTATGGCAGCGTTGATTGCAGCCATGTATGTTGTCGTGCGAAAAACGACGCCGTTAGTCGCAGAGCAGCAACTAACGACTTATATCGCATGACCCACCACTGCGACATATGTACAATCTAGTGAATCCCAGTCGTCGTTTCCGCCAATCTTCTCCTATTCCTGTCAAGTCTATTTTGGGATATGGACTTGAACAAGTGGCCCGTGGCCAACATTATCGTGTGCGGTAGGCTTGACTCGCAAACTCCAAGGAGCGGGGTCCGGTCTGCGGTTAGTTCCATATCAAATCCTCATCCAGGGACAGCATTATAGCGGCAGGGATTGGTCTTTAGCAGCTTAACATTGACTCGAGCCTCAATATAAACTTTTCTTCGGTGGGGCCAACCGCAATTCCGGCTTATTACAGGGTTCGTAAAAGGTTCTATTAAGTCCATCCAAGTTGCAACATCAGCTGTACCGACCGCATGTCTTCACTATCGTCCCACGTGGTATATTGACAGTGAAAACAGAGCGCCTCCAGAGACTTGTCATAATGCTTGTGTTGCAGCGGGTCGTTGATCCTTGTCCTGGTGAATTTTTCAAGTCATAGGGCGGGGGTTGAAAGTGTTTTACAATCATGACCCTATTTGCGTCTGCTCAACGAGAATTGCATGAAACCCAAAGCTGGTCACTAAAGTAGATCGAGCCAGCACTATAAGTTGATGTGGAGGAGCAACGATACCGCCATGAAGGTGGTGGTATTAGTGTTGTGTAACTAGCAGAAAAGACTGCTAGCTGGCAAGGTGAAGAGGCTGGATATCTGGCAATCAGAGGTCACATGACCCCTGCCAACAGTTGATTACTGAACGACATCCTTTCAGTCTCAATGAAGTCTGTGTATCCGTACTCCTCAGGCAAATGGGATTTCCGAGCTGGAGGCAAACAATTAATAATCCACTGTTTTTTGTCTCCACAATGCCTCCTGACTTACCGGAATATATATCTCCTACTATGTATATCCATCATCCAGGCCGGCAGGGAGTATGATCCTCCCTTGCATCTATAATGTGGATCGAAAGTTCCTGATCACCGTGAATATGTAATCACGGCTCCAGCCGGGCGCCCTGCAAACATGACCGCAGAAGGTGGTTAGGCCGTTATTGATTCGGGCAACACCCGTTTGACGTGGCAGTATGTCCTCAAATCTCGACCAGGATCCGACTACGTAGTAGTTTACCCTTCGGCTAGGGTAGCACGGTAGCACGGGAGACGGGCCCGACATGGGTGTGGGCAGTTGTGGAGTAATATTAGCGGACAGTATGCCCCTTTTAGCAATGATCGCCATATCCGACTCCTCTCATACCGTTCTTCTGGAATTGTTTCCCGAACATCAAAGGGGCCAAGACGCCATGTTCGTTTTATCGGGGCACGTCAATAACAGCAAGAATTCTTCGTGGACATGATATCATCCGGAATTACGACTATTCCATCCTATGATACGTTTCAGGTCCGTGAAGGCGCGAGAGAGAACAAATCCTTCCGGTCCATTACTGGGATGCTTGTATCAAGTTCTCCGATGGTTGTGGGCCTTTTACGCCGGGTGGTTAGCTACATATCATACATGATAAGAAACTCGACATGCTTTCAAGTCTCAATCAAGATTGTGTAGGATAGGAATGTTGGCTGATATTGCACTAATCTTGTGGCTAGCTATATTTGACATAGCAATTGTTCCATCACAGCAGAGAGCTATAGTGACATACAATATCACGTCTTGGAAATGAATACTAGGAAACTCGTATGGTATGTGGCACATTGGACTGAAGCCCAAGATCTCACGAGAAGTGACATTTCCTTGCAGGGATGAGCTGTTACGCTTTTGGGGCAATGACTGACGGCCGCCACTGATAGCGCCTGCCAGGAAGATTTGATAGAGTGAAAGGATGGTAGCAGCCGAGGCATTCATTGGCACACGAAAACCTTTCCGTAACATACCGACGTTTGTTGGCTGACAAGTTTTTCCATGTGCTGCCAGTAGTTCCGGGTGTAGACGAATGCATAATACGTAGCTAACCACCCGGCGTAATAAAATGGGTCAATGTAGTTAGCATATAGGACGGAAATATTCGTTGTAATCACCAGCTCCGTCCGCCTACTAAGAAGAAAGATTTTAATGCTCTTTACTGATTCTTTCGTCAGAGCTAAGAAAGCAACTGACTAAATTAGGAGTCTAGATTCGGTAAGGATGTGTTTTTTTGTTTACGGAACTCCTTTTGAAATACCATCCCTCGGCTACTGCGCCGATCCGGAGGACATGGCGGCCTTTTTGTCACTTCTTCTCCTTCCAGGGCAAGTCGTATAGCTACCTGATGGACGACTTTCAGCCGCACGGCAGTGAAAAGGTCTTGGCTGATGCTAGATTCTGGTAGTTATCAAGGATGGCCGTATACTGGCTGGGTTGCAAAGAGCCGCCCTTTGTCTATGAGAAATGGGGAAACTACCTGGGCATGTTTAGCATCAGGCATAGAGGTGAATCAGAGGACGTAACCAGTGGTCTTGACATCAGTATTGTGGGCGATTTGTGGAGTCAAACGCCGTAACCAGCTGGAAGATCCAGCACATGGGGTTGAGCTGGCGCCGAAATCGTCATCCCCCGCCCCGGAGCGGGTTCCTCGACACAGCGGCGTTGTGGCAGAGTGGTCTAATGCGCAAGACTAGAAATCTTGTTCCTTCGGGAGCGTCTGTTCGAATCAGGCCAACGTCGAATACTTTTGTCTCTCGGGTCGGTGAGCGAGCTTCCCTCGTTATTTTCGTCGGGGCCAAGTCTCGTTGTTGTTGTTGGACTCCCCGGACTCGCTCACCGACAGCAAAATGTTCAATAATGATGTGTTTCCTCGATTGTGTAAAGAGTGGAAACTTCACCCCCCCCTCCCTGCACAGGTTTTTGTCACCCAATACTTCTATGCCGAGACTGTGAGCCTAGACAGTGAAGCCGCTGTATTCTTTCTCGATGCCATAGATGGGCCGCAATTCCAGCTGGACACGTGCAATCGTAACAAGCACCCATGCCCTGCGCCCATGCGCTTGTAGCGTTGAATCTATTGTCGTAATGTCACGGGTCGTATAACGGAGCCGGCACCTCTATTGTAAGCTTTTATGACGCAGCAACTGATACTCACAAGCTTATAGAAAGGCATAGGTCGATATCATGGGTTGCCTGGTATATTCATAGAGTCACCGTGGACCCCCTATATTTGTTATCTTTAGTCAACTAATAGACCCTTATTTGACCCAAGCGCGCACTTCAAAGAAGGGCAGAATGAAGAGATAGGCTGATTCCTTAGACACCAACTAACCTTGGCTGCGGCATCCAACATGGACATTACAGCACGTTGCTTCATATATGTATATCCACACACACACACACACTATATGTGCTTGCTTACCGCATTTGACAGCGCGTCTTTATTCGTCTCTTTATTTGCGGCTGTCAACGCCCGTTGGTCTCAAGTCTTCGTTTCAAGGCACGGCTTCCCATGTCTCTCGGGACCGCCGCAGCGACTTCATGGAAGCAAGCAATCACCGCGCCAATGGCTCCTCCCCAGAGCCGAGAACTCCGTCGACCGGCCCCGTACTCCCCGGACCGCCCGCCCACCTTTTTGTTTTTTTATTCTTATTTTCCCCTGTTCGTCCATCCGCGTCCCTAGGTCTCGCCGTGCCGGATCTCGGGTTCCTGACGCGGGCCACCTGACGGAGATGTGTGACTGGCGGCTAACCACCTCCCCGACTTTTGGAACGGCTCGCCCTTTTGCCCCCACTCGGTGCACTGGGTAAAGTTGCGAACTGGTACGGCAAGTGAATGGTCGCGCAATAATAAGTACGTTGCGTGCCAGCTTGCTACACTCTCGTGAAATCGCCCATGACCGACCAACCTCGGTCTGTCACATGAGACCCCACGTCCTCATCGCTTAAACCTACAACGGTTGGTCCCAGTCCGGTCAGCTGCGGAACATGAACGAATCACCGAGTCTCCCAGAGTCGTTTGAATTGAATGCGACCCTCGCAAAAGCTACTAGCGGTGAGGGATTTGGGGGGGGGGGGGGAGGCACCAGAGCCAGCATATCCGCCCTCGCTACCTTACCATCTCCGGAGCCGTACCCCCCCGACCCAGCCGTCTTGGACTTCCACGCCTCGCCAGGCTGGTTTGTCGGACCAAAAGAATGAAAAGGGCGGGAGACAGTAAGCGACAGAGGGGGGAAAGAAACAGGGAGACAAAAAAAAAGACATCAATAGGCCATTGCGAATGAACCGACAAAGATTCCCCAAACCCCCCCTCCCTGCGTTCTTCGCGACAAAAACGGTCCAGGACGCCACCGTTTCCCACACCCCCCCCCGCCCCCCTGCCTGTGGGACAAACATGGCTCTTTGCTTTGGTATTTATATTCTTGGTCTGGCCCTTTGTTCCCGCCGCCCGTGTATGCCCGCGACCGTCTCCGTGTGGCGGCGGTCCCCCCTTTGTCGGGCGCGTTTTAGACGCTGCACAGTCCTCCATTCTATGGTTATTAGTTTACATTGATGGCACTTCCCCCTCCTATCCCCTCCCCCGAAACAAGGGGCCGGTGCGCGTCTTTATATGATGCCCATCTTGCCCCGGTTCCCACCGGTTTAGCCGCGCTCCCTCCCCCATGCCTGACGCTCCAAAGCTCCTTCGCCCACCCATCGATTGGTCTCCTGTTCCCCTCTCTCTTGAGCCTCTTCCACCCGTAGCGGGCGCCATCCCACAATGCTCGCCCCGACACTCCTCCTCGCCTTGGCCGGCCTCGCCCCATTCACCCTCGCCTTCGCCGCCGCCGCCGCCGAGGGGGACGCGCCCCAGAAGCCCCTGGACCCGGCCGCCGCCGACCCTCCCCCGCCGCGGGCCTCCGCCCCGCCCCTCCCCGACTCCGGCTCCCACGTCCTCGCCTTCGGCGCCGTCGCCGCCGCGTCCTCCCCCCCGCCCTCCACCGCCAACTGCGCGCCGCCCTTCGAGAAGGTCTGCGACGAAAAGTGCATCCCCGCCTCGGCGGCCTGCTGCGCCACCGGCCGCGGCGGCTACTGCGGGGAGGGCAACTACTGCATCTCGGGCGGCTGCTGCCGGACCGGCAAGACGTGCTCGGGCCCGCCGGAGGGGGGGTGCGCCGGCGGCAAGGTGCTCTGCAACGGCCTCTGCATCCCCGCCGGCACCGTGTGCTGCGCGTCGGGCGGGTACTGCGCCGCCGGGGAGACGTGCGCCGCGGACGACACCTGCGCCAAGCCCTCCCCCTCCTCCGGCGACGACGGGCAGTGCGATGCCGGCAAGGTGATCTGCGGGAGCGGGTGCATGCCGGCCGGCGAGGTGTGCTGCTCGACGTACTACTGCAACGCCGGCGAGACGTGTGCGGCCAACGACAAGTGCAACAAGGGCGGCGGCGGCGGCGGCGGCGGCGGAAGTTCAAAGTCCCAGTGCGGAACGGGACAGGCGCCGTGCGGTGCCGGGTGCATGCCCGAGGGCGAGGTGTGCTGCGAGACGTATTACTGCTTCGAGGGGCAGACGTGCGCGGCCAACCGCAAGTGCCGGAATCCATCCGGCGGCGGCGGCGGCGGCGACGGAGGAGGAGGAGACGGCGGGGAGAACCACGGGCCTGCGATGTCGTCCAGCCAGCAGCTGATCCGGACGACCACGGCGCGCACCGCGTCCACTACGGCGGGCGAGGGTAAGCCGACGACGACGACGGCGACGACGACGCCTACTTCGACGGATGATGATGATGATGATGATGGTGATTCGACCTCCACTTCGGCCGTCTTTACCCGGACGACCTCGACGACAGCCACCAAGTCCACGACGGAGGCGGGGCAGACGACAACGGGATTGGCGGCGCCGAGTACTCCCGCCGGTGGAGACGCCGGGCGCGTTGCGAGGGACATCCAAGGCGCGATACTTGTTATGGGCTTGCTCGCAGCGGCGCCGCTCGTCATCTGAGACAAGACATTGTCAGCTTGGAAAAAGCAGCTCCAGGATCATATGATTGACATGCACAAGATACCACCAAAGTCCATTTTTGATTTGATAAAAAAAGGAGACAGATCAGTACAACCTGTCGTCATTCGTCTATAATGTGCATGTGTATTGTCCATTCATTTCCCGGGTTACCTTGAACACGCTTCCCCAACGCCCAAAATGACTCTTTTTGCCAAACGCCAAACCTTTTGCGTGCCTATGATGATGATGTAAACCCCAAAAGAGACCCGGCGCCATGCGTACAAAATGCTGACCGACTACTGCCGAGCAATGCTGCCTGCATGCCCGCAAATGGTTCGTGATTATCCTATAGGTACCTGGGCCTCATCCACTCGACGTTGCGGAGACCCAGGTTGAGCCCGTTGCTGGCCCACCACCTGCGCACCGGCTCCTGGTCGCCGATGCTGTCCTCCAACGCTTCTTCAATGTCGCATGTCCTGTACTCGACCCGGTGCTTCCGGCCCTCCATGCCCTCGAGCTCGCCGTATGCGAACTTGCGCCACCATTCCAGGACGCCAATGTGCTGGTGGATCGTCGGCTGGACGAGCACCTCGCCGTCGAACGCAAGCTTGTCGTCGCCTTTGAGTTTCCGCCAGAGCTCAAGGACGCCGACCTGGCCCCAGCGCGAGGCAATCTTGGCCACGCCATCCCCGTGGGCGACGGGGATGCCGGACGCCACCCACCATCGGAGGACGTCAACCTGGCCGTGCTGAGCGGCCCACAAAAGCGACTTGCCGGGTCTCAGAACAATGGTGTCATCCTGGGCGGCGGCGTCGCGCCACCATTCGAGCACGAGAAGGTGACCCTTCCCGCTGGCCTGCTCGAGCGCTGCTTCGGTGAAGCGGAGCGGCAGACCGGAACGGCGCCACCACCAGTCGAGAACCTGGACGTAGCCGTTCTTGGACGCGCCGTCAAGGGCCTCGGCATCGTAGCACTGTTGGTGACGGCCGCGGAAGTAGCGGCTCTCCTTCCAATAGTCGAGGACATCGGGGCGGCCAAAGTAGGCGGATGCCTTGGTCGCAAGGACTTTGCCGTCAAAGGCCTGGAAGAGGTCGGGCCTGTTGGCTTCCATCCAGGTGAGCACTTCGATAAGGGAGAAGCGGATGAGGAGTTTGATGACGAGGGCGGGGAGTTCGTGGAAGGTGGGCGGGGACTGTAGGAGCTTCTTGCAGATGGAGGTCGAATCACAGGTGAGCACGAGCCACTCGAGCTCGTGCTCGTAGACCTTGAGCGGGTCGTTGGGGTCCCTGGGCTGCAGCTTCCACGGATGCGGCATGGGCAGGTTGGTGAAGATGCCCAAGGACTGGGCTAGCTCCCAGTCGCCCGCGTAGTCGAGAATGATGGTCCAAATCTCGGGAGGCAGGTTCGAGTAGACTCGCGGGTCGCCCGAGGCGAGGTAGCCGAGGTGGGTGACGACATCGACGTCGCGGCCCAGTCCGAGCAGGTCGGCCTGGTTCTTGATGATGCCCAGCACGTCGTTGAAACCGTTCCAGTTGACGATTCGCTTGGGGTTCTTGTGGGAGCCGTCGTAGTGCCACAGGATGGGCGACATGGCGCGGATCCACGGCCACTTGCTGTTGATCTTGTTGAGCTGCCTCTTGGTGACGGGGTTCTCCCACATGTGAGTGCTCATGCCGGGGACGAGCAGTATCTTCTTGGCCGTGTCCCAGCCCCTCAGAACCTCGAGGAGGAAGGTATCTGCTATGCCGACCATCATCTTTGCCATGTTATCGGCGTCGATCGGGGCGAGGACGAGCAGGTCGGCCCATTCGACCAGCTCAAAGGCCTGCTGGCGGTAGAATTCGATATCGTCGACATCGGCCTCGGAGCCGGCACGCGAGGGCCCAAGGGGCAGGGTCATGGAACGGTTCTGCATGGTGATGACGGTCTGGCTGAGACGGGGTACTGCGTCATCGACGATGGCGCGCATCTCGATAGCGGAGCTTTTGGAGAGGCGGACGACGAGGGTCTGGGCCCATGATATATCGCGGGGGCCGTTGGCGGCGACCAGCAGGTGCAGTTTCCGATCGCGAGGCTTGAAGTGGAGGGACGAGGAGGAGGAGGCGCTCCGCGTCATGCGCAACGGTAAGGGATCAGGGGGTTCCATTAGCGCATACTCTTGTGGCAGTCGAAGGGGGAGATGGCGACGGTTCGGTGCCGCTTCGAGCACGGCGGGTTCGTCGATGTCAGGCAGAGCAAGGGGTCAGCGGTCGAAGTCGCGGGTTGAGGGTTTGTTGGATGGAAAGGCTGGATTGGGCAGAGACGATGTCGAGATTGTTCGGGTCGGTCGCCAGAAGAGAGGGAGGGCGGCTGGTGGTGGAGGAAGAAGGAGGAGGATGAGGGCGAGGCGAAAGCGGGTTTAGTGGTGATGGTGGAAATATTGTACGCGTCGGATTGTCTCAGTGGGTGATGCAGAACAGTTTGTCGGCTGTCAGTGGCGGTGGTTGTGTTTGTGATGTTTGCGGACTAATTAGTTTGTGGTGTGTGCAGTACGGCAGCGACCGATGGGCCAATGGATATCCGGAGGGTGCATCCGCAAGGCGCTGGCAAGCCAGGTAGGTAGGTAGGTAGGTAGGTAGGTAGGTACGTAGTAGGTAGGTTAGGTCGGTCAGCCGGTAGGAAGGATTACGGGTGGGAAGAAAACGACATGGATCTGGGCCGCAACGTGTGGCATCACCATGACATGGGGTTCGAGTTCCTTAATTCCACCTTTGGGTACGAAGTGGGACCGCTGCGATGCTTTCTTTCAGTGCTTGTCGGTGGCTTTTGCCGCCTGCTGGTTCGCTATGGTCGTCGGTGGCCGGGAACAAGTGGGCGGGCTGGACGCTGGACGCTATGTAGACGGATGGACGTGCCGCGGTGGGAGATGGTTCCTTGAGGACGGGCGAGGCAGAAATGGCCCCTGTCTTGCCTGTCTTGCGAAATCGAGTCGAGTCGAGTCGTGGAAGACAAGGTACGAGTACAAGGCGTGAGAGTCGTGGAAGACGAGACGAGACGAGACGCAACAGATAATGGAGAATCGGAAAGACCAACACGAAGAAGGAGTGGGGAAGGTGCCGCAGGGGCAAGGCAAAGCGAAGGAAGGAAGGAACGTTGACAGAAGGGTACGGATACGACTGCCTGCCTACCTACGAGTATATCGTGGGCTTGGTACCTACCTGTGGTGTACATAGGTAGCTGCGAGGATTAGACACTTTGGTAAGGTACCTGGTAGGTACTCTACCTACCTAAGCGCCCAACAGCAGCCAGAACAGAAGAACTGATGACGATCTCTAATATGGTAGCCTTGGGCTTAGCCACGCTGCACTGTGCTGCTCTGTCCATCTCGCTTCTCAACTATTAGTCACCAACTTTACTGAGTAGGCATGTATTCGTAGATGTCTATGCCATGGTAGTAATCCTACTGGGTTCACGGTTGAGAGATTGAATGGTAATACTCCGTACAGATATGACAACCGAGAGAAAGGTCAGACGCTGTGGCCAATCAGGCTGTAGACGGGTGCAGCCAACACACCATTACCTAATCACCCCCGCCTTCTGCATCTTGTGCCCGCTCTCCTTCTCCTTCCAATGTCAGGAGGCACCTTGCGCCCGCTACGTCACCACCGCTCTTTCCGTGTGAGACACACATACACACACACACGCACAACGGCACACAGACCTACCAACCCAGGAAGGAAGGAGGTGCTGCCCAATCCTTCTCGTTTGGTCTGCTTGGATATCTAGGTACCTGGTACCTGTACCTGTGCCTGAACCTATCTCCCTGCCCCAGTCTGCGCCTTCTCCCTACGCAGTAAGACCAGGAGCCAGCCGCAACATCACCACCATCCGGAACATTCCCTCCTTTCCAGCTAAACACATTGTTGATGTCCTACATCACCGCCTTTACCCGCCTCACCTCTCGGATCAGCACCATCAATAAGCCTCTTGGCGCTCTACTACCGTATGTAATTACTGCTCACGTACATAGCAACTCACACATCAACATCGTCATATACCACCCGCGCTGTCATCCTTGCATCACGCTCCACCACGGCCAGCACATCCTTGCCGGCATTACGGCACACGTGTGATGCGTCGTCTCAACATCAACGCGAAGCAACCCCATCCAGCCCCTTGCCGGCTCGGGCTGCACTACTACTAACTTGACCACCTCCCCTTCTCCACTCATCAGGGTCCTCCCACTCCGTGTCATCGACGCCGCATCCCGCCAACACGGTCACCTTCCACGCTACGGGTTCCTAATTGTGAATTCGTTTCGACTCGCCTCTGTCGCTTGCCGGCAGAGGGCCTTCATGCGAGACTATGGTAGTTGCTAACCACAGCGACCGAGGGCGATGAGTCTTGCATACCTAAACCACATACCTACATGGGAGTATCAGTATCCGTACGGCTGTCCACATAAGCTGGGCTCCACTCTCATGACAACACCCATCATCTATTACATAGTACACTATTTCTGACTGATCCCATGCCTATCGACTTATAGTTGGGCAGATGATGCGACAAAGCCTCACATCCTTAAGCAGATAATCCAAAGTCTCCATACACATTTGTCGTGAAGCTGGGACAGCTTCGTGTGGCCGGTGTACCAGTGGTGAGCGCCACAGATGTGGCTTACCAAACGATGGACCCACTAAAGAAAGGGTATTTCTACCCGAAAAGCATTTCTTATGTAGACTTAGAAAGGAACAACTACTTCTCTCTCAAATGACAGGATCTTACGGTTCATCACAACATTTGAGCCAGAAGCTTGTTGAAACTTGCAACGCAGACTGCGATGCGATGCGACTCTGTCCTCCCATCACACCTGCTAACCAGTTTCAGTCGTAGTAAGGCCGAAACATTTCCACGATTCCACGCCAAGAGGGAGCCTTTTGGTACTGACGAAGTCGTTTGGCCGTAGACTTTCGATGCTCGAGTGCCAAATCTGAGGAGAGAAGCGCCGATACGACCATCTCAAGAGCCTTGCTATTCTTCCTGCCTGTGTCTTGCAACAGCTCCATATTGTCAAAACTTGAGAAATCTGCCAAACGTTCCTCAAGGGGCATGGCTTTTCCCGAGACACCCGTGAAGAAACTGCGCCTGTGCACCACGTCGTCTAGTTCGAGACGAGTAACGGCTAAAGACAGTGCTGTGTCGCCTTTAAACTCATCGTGTATTGGTGCATTCAATGCATTAAACGCTCCGAAAAAATCTCTCTCGAGTTCCCCAGAGGTGTAAGTCCATTGGGGTTTGTAATATTAGGGTCCGCACCAGCATCCAAGAGGATCTTGACCATCACACCACCAGCGAGATGCAGTGGAAAAAGACCGTAATATGCATAAAATCGGCTTGGGCGCCACCTTCTCTTGATCAGACGCCAATTGTCCGCCAGAGTCGAGTGTGTATTCTTACTCATTTACAGAACAAATCTCTTGTTGAACAAGGGTGTTTTGGTGTATGGAAGCCTTTTCACTAAGAAATCCACCAACTCTTCTTCCAACTCGGCGCCGCAGAGTACCTTTGTGATCGTGGAAATGGCGATTTGCTCCAGCAAAGCGCTCGCGGCTTCCGGATCTGAAAAAAAGTTGTATTCTACTTGCACGTCGGAAGGTATCTCACTCAACATGTCGCAGAATATCCTTCAAGGCCTGTATGGTAATGCCTTTGTAGTTTAGAATGTACGCAGGGATAAAGACGCCCGATTCAGCCCCCGTGAGGCAGAACTGCAGGCTTCCTTCTCGAGAGGGGCTTGGATGGTAAGGCTTTCTGACTAGTCGGAACAGCGCTTCCCGTAGTTCCAATGCGTCAGGGTAGCTATCGCTGTGGAACAGGTGCCAGAAAAGCAGCCCATGATTGTTGATGATGGCCCATTCAGCGGCAGTGCTGCATGACGGGTCTTGCAACCACGGAACATGGTCAGCTACCAGTGGAACAGAGCCGTTGTATAATCTCACCCACAAAGGTTGGACGGTGCGATCGAAGCCCTTCGTAACACCTTTACTGAGGTTCAGCCAGTTTTCTCTTGCAAAAGACAAGAGTATCTTGCTTTCGTCCTTGGCTTGGCTCTTGAAGGCTCGCAGCTCAAAATTGAGACGTTCAAGGTCGATGGCTGATGCGTGGGCACGCTTTTCTTTCGACAGGGCCGAGAAGACCTTTCGGGGTAGTCCAGCGTGCTGGCTCACAGATTGTGTAACGGCACTGGGAACTTTCGAGAAGTCTGCTCCCTTGGCTATGGAGACCCGGGCCTCGAAGATGGCATAGTTGAGGTATGTGATGCAAATTGCAGCCAAGATTTCCTCAGCGGCGGGCATCCCGAAATGAAAGGGCGCAGCTGCCGGAAGAGCTGGATCTCTGACGAGGTGAAGCAACACACTGTGATGGATAAACCGTACGCGAGAATCCTCCTCGTCAATGTCTAGGAGACTACCGCCGAACCGAGAGATCAGGGACCGTCCTGAGCCGACGAGTGTGGATGGGTTCCAGGTAACATCGCCGGGAACAACGTTGAACGCCACGCGCAACTCGTCCGACGAAAGGGGCGGGCAGGCAGCAGCGACAATCTGGAATATCTTGGCCTCGCTGCTTGGAATCCTAAGAAGGGCTTGGTCAAATGCTTCGGAGAGGTTGTCTGGGAGATTTTCCACAATGGCGACAATGGCAGCCTCGGACCGAAGTTCTTCGGTATACTTGGGACAGGTGGCCTCCATTTGGAGCGAAAGCCAGAGGAACATGCCCTGAGACCGTTCCGAGAGTTGACGGGTGATGAGTTCCTCGAGCTTCGGCGAGATTGGTCGAATCGTTTTCCACCGCTCAACCCCGGCCGAGATGAACTTGCGAATGTCATCCGACCTATCGGCATGCTCCATGGAGATGGTGGCTGCGATCCCAACCGTCGCTGCTGCTATGTTCTTGCAAGCTGAAGTGGGCCGGGAGGAGCAACAAACGAGAAGTTGCCTCTGTGTTGATAGCCGTTTTAGCTGTTCAAACACTTCTTCTGCCTCTTTTAGCGGGACTTCGTCAAGGCCGTCCAAAACGAACACTCGCCAACTTGGCGTCGTGACTTGCAGCAGGACGTCAATGCAATCTTCGGAGCCAAGGGCCTGGCCAGTATCGGCGTACTGACTCTTGAGGTACTCTGTCAGCGGCTCAGATAATGCTGAGTTGGCTAGCACCTGCAAGACGAAGCTTCCTACAATGCTGCGAGCTTGTAATGTTGAGGGATCATCTGCTTTACAAAAGTAATGCGACACGGTCTTCCGAAGCTGCGGTCGAGGTTGGCCTGGATAGTTCAAGTTAGATATTTTGAGGGTAGGGCGATGGAAGGCACAGAGTCTGAAATGAAGTATGGAACACTGAGAAAAATGACCCACCAGTTGTCTTGGATTTTGTAGACAAGATAAGGTCCGCCACGATGGAGGCCATTGTAACGGTCTTGCCAGAGCCCAGATTGCCTTGCAGCCAAAGACTTTTACCGGAAGCATCCGAGACGCGCCATTCCTGGTAATCGTTCAGCTTGAAGATCCAGTTCGAGGTTCCCTTTCTGCGTTCTCGTCGCCACGTCAAGTCGAAGCCCCGTTGGTCAGAGCACAACGATGCAAAGAGGCTGCTCTTTCGAGATTCTCGCAGACGATTGGCGGCATCCTTGTCAAATTTGGCTTGAAAGCTACTGAGCTGATCTGAAGTTTGGAGATTCGTGCGAGCTGCCAGCGCTACGCAGCGCTTCTCGATCAGTTGACCGAGTTCGACTACGCTCCTCTCAAGTGGTTTGAACTCCGTATCGAAGGAGGTGAAGAAGATGGTCTGCAGTTGACTGCGAAGAGACTTCAAGTTGCTGACATGACTGACGACCTTATTGCAAATGTCGACCATGACAATCGTGTACTCGCACATCCAGGTTTGGATTTGGCGGCATTGAGGGAAGAGCAGTGCAAAGTCTTGGTGTAATGACATGGAACGTCCGATCCTGAGGAGCATGGCTGACACCTTGTCAAAGTAGGATAGATAGCCGAGCGAGAGCTATTACGAAACCAGAATTAGTTCTTCTTCAATAGGCCGTGACTGATCAAGGTGAGCAGAGCTGTACCTCTAATGCGAGTCGGACAGCAGCCCATACCCCGGCGGCAAGCAGGTTTTGGGCCCCCCCAACCAAGACATCGCCGATTGGAGCAAACTGGCAGATCCGCTCGAGAACCGCAACGAGACGAGTAGCAAGAGGGCTCCAGGACGTATGCTGACGGGCACCATCTCGGTTCAGTTCCTCCGTTAAACGTATGATCTCCGAGCCGTCCGGAGGGGTGCGGGTTTGCAAATTCTTGAAGCGGACATGTGCATGTGTGTCGTCTCTTAGAGAGACGCTGAATTCCGAGATGGCCTGGGCTAGCCGGACCTCAGGCCCAAGGGTCCCAGTGGCAATGAGTGCCGATGAAACGTTGTTCATCTCCGGGCTCGTCGTACCCAGCAGCCTTGACTTATGGGACGCTTCCGACGTGTCGTTGTTATTAAAGCGCCGCGATAAGCCTCTGCCTGGAACAAGTAAAGGGCCACAGCGCACGACTTGGTAAAAGCTGACGGCAGATGTCGAGTCTCCGGCAGATATCGAGTCTCAGAGTAACCGTTCTCTCAGCGGCGGAAATGAGGGGTTTACGAAGCCGTTGTGCCGGCAAGGCTGCGGCTGAGGCGAACACTGAACACGATTAGGCCTGCTTACCGAACATCACCGATTGGGTCGACATGCATGCTAGGGGTGGCTGACAGACAGGACACAATGTGTGTATGCCGTGGGTGAGTAACGCTGTTTTTCTATATTGTAATCTAAAAATCGATACGTGACAAGGCAGACTGCACCCAATTCCTCCATTTTTGATTACAGCAAAAGCCACAAGTAATCTGACATCTTTTTCAAACAGAACATGCTTCAAGTGATAGATGAAGTCTATGTTTCTCCATAAAAAACTGCAAAAAAGTCGCCGATGATTGCAGGCAGTAACCAACGGCTTATCACTTATCAACCCGTTCAGCATTTGCACTGCAGATCTAGTACAGCTCATACGAACCGTCTGATTAGACATATGTCGCTAAGGTCTCCGTATTTAGCCTTGAATTATCTAGCAGAGTATCCAGAGACGGTCAAGCAGTCATTTATGCGACAAGTATACTGAGGATTTGAAGTTATACTGGCAAAGTATAACAGCTGTAGATCTGCGATGGAAAAAAAATGACGCCGATAGTTGCAGGCTACAACTAAGGCTGTGTATGAGATATACCGCGATGGACTGCACTGCGCAATCTTACCAAGATGCATGTCGTTTATGACCTTGCGCACCTGCACCCTGGCTTCAACGCACCCAAGCGGGTATGCGTGATCATGCAGGTCTCAGGAGAAATTGTGCTGACAGTGAATAGGCATGCAGTCTTGCTGCCATGTTTGTCTAATTTGTTTAGCCATGCAGTCGAGGATTAAGTACAAAATCCAGTAGGAATCGGTAGAGAGAGGCATGGAGCATCGCGAAGAGGATGTGCTAAAGATAAAGGCCTTGGGGATGCCCGAGAGCAGCATTCGTGATAAGGAAGACGCTTAATCAGTTACCGCCAACGGTATCAGCATTGCCCAGGTCGAGCCTGTGAGTGACGCTACTAGCGTGGTTGGATGATGGTGTTGAGGATGTGCTGGGGAGGAGGGTGTCCTTGTTATCGAGGACCTCCCTTTTCAGAGACGTGTTGTCGATGCAAGCGCTGTTCATAACATTGATAAGATTGATACTGACTGAATGCTGACACTCTCGACACTAGCGCTATGAACACAGACAGCCTCACGACCGCCCTCGCAACCTCGTCCAGCACCAAGCGCGGCAAGTGCTACACCCCCACCCTCGACGCAGCCTGCGGACGCCGAGATCGACGCCGAGATCGACGCCGAGATCAGCGCCGAAGAGTTGGTATGGAAAGCTGAGAAGGAGCTCGAGACGCGGTATCGTGTGCTGGCCTCCGGCGAGCGTCGCGCGACCATTGCCGAGGCCGCCAAGACGTGCGATATTGCCTACCGCTAAATATAATTAAGGCGTAAGGTTTCGGCCTGCCCGGGTGCGGTGTGGCTTGACTTGAGTCACTACGAAGGACAAGACTAGGGTTCCAAATTACGCTGCCTCAGAACGACATTGTATACCAAGGGAGGATTTCTTATAGAGAGAAAGGGTGCGTTGAATATAGCCTACACTTAATCAAAGGGGCATAAATATGGCGAGGTGGTCAAAACTATAAGGGGAAAACGTGCACCCTAAAGATATTACCACATCGTGTCCAACTGCAGTAATAGTCCAAGGCGCCCACTTATTTTGTATATTAAAAACTAACACCTAACATGAGTGTGCCCACTTCACTACCGGGTTTCTCACCCCTCTTATCAGGCTACTGTATAGACCAGGTGCTTTCAATTTCCCGTTATACGAGAAAGTATTGAAGCCGATGGAAATTATAAATACTTAGAGGGCGTCTACGTCAACTTGTCGTCAGGACTAATCTGCACATTCAACTACTTCAATCAACGAGTCAAGGAGAGCCTTTTCAATCATTCTTGCGTTACATCAGCTGCTTCACATATCCCAAGTCAAATCCATTATCTTTATAACAATGAAGTGTATGTTATAACCCCCCAAGTTCAAAACTTTTTACTGATCAATACTTAGTCTCAGCTCTCGCCCTCTCAGCTTCTAGCTTGATTCTTACTGCTCTTGCGGCGCCTGCCCCTGCACCAGCTGCTGGAGCGCCCGTATCACCATTTACCGTTATGTGCGCGGCCGTGGCGGCCGGCAGCAGCATGACTGCTGCCGACATCCAATCAGTAATGGACAACCACAGAGCGGACCTGGACATCGAGGGTACTATCACAAACCAACAAACTGTTAACTGCGTCACCAACGACGGGCGCCCTCAATCGTCGCAAGTTGGCATCCGGTTCACGTACGCAAATGCGCACAACGACCAGGCTGCATTCCCGCCCCTGAGCCTTGACTCGGTTATTTGCAGCAGCGAGAAGGCTTGGGCGCCACTCACATGTACTCCCGTGTGAAGTAAGCGTAGAAGAATGGGCTAGATGTTCGTCATTTGAAGCACACAGCAGGGCATGGGCATTTCAGGGTCGGGAAAACTTATTTCAATAAAAAACCGCAGAAAAACAAGTCCTTTGTATCGGCTAAGAGGGTGAAAAGACATGTGATATGCGCCTTACAAAGCTGTTACAAAGTGCGGAAATGCATGAGGCCATCGTGACAATATTATAGGCTAGTAGAGGCCGGGACACCATCCAACGAATCAATGGGCATGCTCGCATGGCAAGAATGGCTGGCGGCCGAAGACAGGAAACAAGAAGTAAGCTGCGTCACGGTTGTAACTATGTTTTGCAGGTGTTGGCTGGGATTTGATCTGCTGAGAATGTTGATCGATATCCGAGTAGGCAGACTGTGCGTTGTATCGTGTAAGTATTGATAGAAACAAAATAACAAGTAAATAAACCTCATTTTTCAAGCACACAGTGGCTTAAATAAATGCTCTTTCAGAGGATAAATTCAAGTGCCGCAATTACATGATCTTAGAAGATTCGTAGACGCCATGTTCTATGTTTGTCCCGTGATATCAAACCCTGGATCCGTGACACCACGCTAACTACCAACGAGGAATCAACCATCAGAATCATCGCTGTTGCTTTTCTCGGCCCAACTCTGAGCTCTGGATGCAAACTTGGAGATCATTAACACTAGAACACCGGCTAACAAAGCCGACAGAGCAGCTGAGCCATCACAGTTAGCTCGTGTTGTGAAGATCAATGGAAGCAATAAGGGGGGCCTACTAATTGTGAAAGACCACCCTGCTCCAATGGCATCAATCATTGGTACGACGCCACCGATACTACCAGCGCCAAAGGTGTACTGAATGACATACTTGCCGCTAATGACAGCTGTTCTGTGTTTTGGCAGTGCCTCTGCAGGGGACGAAGTTTAGATCATTGACCATAAAAAAAAGCAGATTTTTGTATGAAGAGGGGAAGACTGACCAGCAGAATACGTATTTAATCCGCTGAAAGACCACATAAGCCCAAGGCCCTGGAAGAATGAGCTTACGACTGGCAACGCCACGCCGCCAACTTCTTTTTGGAGGCTCCATCCAAATATCAGTGTGCCGGCTGGAAGAACGATGAAGATGGCAGGCAGGCTGCTGTTCAATCTGTCTTGCGGAAGCCGAAGCCCGCTTCGCTTGCGAATGTACCGTTTGACCGTGTGATCAGAGATCCTCCCGCCTTTTAGAATAGAATAGTTAGGCTTGTACTCTTTGAGAGGGCGGGCTAGAAATATTGTCTTACCGATGGTGCTGCCAACCAAGAAGCCTGCGCCCGGGGCCAAATAAAACAGGCCACTGATGAGGGGGGAAGTGAGATTGAAGCGCGGGTTGATGACGCGTCTGATCGAGCTAAGCAGGCCGTACTGGTTGAAGCCCAGCAGTCCACACGCAAAGTTCTACTCAAGGGGGTCAGGATACGTGCAAGTCGCGGTCAAAGCAAACAATGAAGAACACAACATACGGCGGCGAGGACATTGGGGTACTTGAACTGGCGGAAAACCCCCATTGGGTTGAAAGCACGGCAAAGTTCACCAAGGGACCGCACAGGGGTCTTTTCTGCAACCTGGTGCTTGGCTAGCTCGCTGGCTTTCGGCACGAAGAAGAAGGCCATGATCAGACCAGCAAATGCCATTGCGCTTTGGACCCAATAGATGACTCGCCAGGAAGTGAAGTTAACAATGACACCGCCAGTCAGTGGAGCTAGATCCATGTTAGATAGATGTAAGCTTAGAGTGCGAATTGCTACTTGCCTATTGTGTTTGCTCCGACGCAGCTGCCCAAGAAGAAGCCGACGGCGGTTCCACGAGTTGTCTATCAAGACTGTCAGAGATGTCTCATATGCAGCCGCCGAAGGTACAACTCACCGGATCAAAAATGTCGGCCAGGATCGTCTGCCCTGCGACGAGGAAGAACGGGCCTGTCGTCCCCCCAATGACCCAGATCGCCGTGTAACAGGAGAAGTTGTTAGATAATGCTGAGCCAATTGAGCACAAGGTCAACAGAGTGTTGGCAACCAGATACGTCGTCCTTCGGCCGAGGATGTCGGTCATTGGCAGCCAGATCAGCGCAGACATGGCCATGGCTATGAAGACACCGGCGTTGGCCGTGGTGATGGCATGCGTTGATACGTCAAAGTCGGCAGCGACTTCGTTCGTTGCCGACAAGATGGAGCTCCCGGAGAAGATGACGGGCAGAGCCATCCAGCAGACGACGAAGAGGGTCACCCACTTCCGCCATGCGGGCATCTCCACCACAACGTCGTCAATGGCAGCGGGCCGCGGAGGGGCGGAAGCAGCCGGGACGGGGCCGGAGGACGGATCAGCACTTGTTAATCGAGGAACATTGGCTGCAGGTGCGTGAGCTGGGGTTTCGTCACTCAGTGAACCCATCTTGGAGTCACTCTGATTGAACAGAGACGAAGAGAAGCTGGTTTCATTGCTGGAACATTATCAAATCGGACCATAAGCCGGGGGTGATCCCGAGTGTATATAGCACCCGGGAGCTCCGCCGTTCGGAGGCGTCCTTTGGGAGGCGAAATCTCTTCCATTATTCCAGTACTCTCCTGTGACTCAAATATTTCGATAAGTGGGCCACGCATTGCATCTTTGGTTCAGACCGGCCCGGATCTATGATGGAAACGCGGCTGATACGCGATTTCAGTGGTTGATAACTCGAGGAACGAGTCGGCAACCCCACAAGACGCCGACTTGGGACCATGGCCGGTTATTCCCCCTGGTAGCAGGGGAGGTCTGTGGGGTTGTATCGTGACGAATGTACTCGGCAGGATTCACATGATGCCGATCAGGTGGGGAAATTAGACCAACATTTTCTCGGCGTAGCGCATCGTTTTGGCCGAACTCTCTCGGCCCGGCCAACGCTACTCTCACTCATAGCACCTCTCTTTGACAACAAAGAAGAACTGCTCAATCGGTGGCAACGTCGTGGGCAACACAGAGTATGTTCTGAACAAAAAATCATACTCTCGTTGACAATTCAGAGAAGTCCGTAAACCAGCGGATGCTATCAAACTTCTACACGTCACGTCCCTCGGCATCTTGCTCAAGTTCCCCGAAGAATCGGTCTTCAATACCAAGGCCTTGCAAGCCGAACCAGCATTCTGATTGAACATTATGGCGTCCGAAGGAAATCTATCTAGTGCGGAAGACGGGGGCCCATTGAGACCCGCTCCGACGTCTTCCAAGAGTACGAGCCGTCCGAGAACCAAACCAACCGCGTGGGTGCCATCCTCTCTCCGCCCCGATAGTCTCTGGTGATTGCTATTTACAACTATCTGCGCCAGATGCCGCCGATGCCATTCCAGAAAGGTCAAATGTTCCGGTGGACAGCCCTGCAGTAACTGCAAGCAAGCAAGCAAGGGCGCAGAATGCACATATCCCCGCCGGAACCGCATGGTGAAAGTCAGCCAAAGGTCAGTGTTTCCTTCTGAATGTCACAAGCCCGGCCGCTAAGACGAACCCACGCTCAGGTACATTGATGATCTCATTGCCGAAAACCGGCGGTTGAGGAACAACAGTGATGCGGCTACCCAGGCCAGCGCAGATGCCCTCCTCCCGGAAATCACAGTGGCGCCGGCCAAGGAGATGACGGACAGCGCCATTGCAATCCCACCTCCTTCTCTCGACGAACGTCCCTGGTTCTTCGACATGAACATACCGCATACCCCGATCCTCATCGGCGAGGCGTCGGACGCCGCGTTCGCGACCCGCTTCCGCCAGGCAATCTCAACAGTCGAACATAGCCACATCCCGCGGGTCAACTACGCGACGGACGAGAGGCTGCTCACGCTGTCCGACACCGACTGCCCGTGGCCCAGCCCGGCGAGGGCGCGTCTTCTTGTCGGGGTTGCGCTGCGGTATGTCAGCCATTGCTATCACATCGTCCGGAAGAGCCTCATCATGGATACCCTGGAGCAGACCCTGCGGAACCCGGCCGAGAGTGACTCTCTTCTCAAAAGCAAGCTCTGGGCACTGTTTGCCATTGGCGCCATGTACTCAACTCGGTCAGCCACATCGGGAAAGAACTTTCCGGGCATGGGCTACTTTGCGCGAGCTACGAGGGTCCTCCGCATCGTCAGCGAACGACCAAGAATCGATGTCGTTGAGCTGAGACTGTTACTCGTAGGTCCATGATACCTTGCCGTCCCCCCCTTTCTCCTCTTCATCTAGCTAACAATCCACGGTCGTTTTACTCGCTCGCCCTCAATAGGCGACATACTGCGTACGCCTTTGCCGGCTCGGCAACCAGACTTGCCGTCGTAATGGGTCTTCATCTCAACGTTCCCGAGTCACAGCTCAGGGATGCCGCTGCCCGCGAGCACCGGGTCAGGGTATGGTGGACGGCGTACATCTTTGACAGGATGTGGGCAGCAAAGCTCAGCCATCCCGTTGCCGTGCAGGACGTTGACGTTGAGGTCGACCTCCCGTCCAACCCGACAGTGGACGAAAGCGTTGCGGATGATTTTGCAGACGCCTCTTACTTCGTCGCGAATGTGAAGCTCGCCAGCCTTTGGGGGCGAGTCATTCCATCCATCTACCGGAGGAGACATCAGCAAACCTCGCTATCACATAGAGTGCAAGAAGCGCTCAAGGAGCTTCGCGGCTGGTCTGACGGGCTTCCCCAAGAGCTTCACCTAGACCATAAGCCCACGTCAGAGCGTGTACCAAAGCCGATCCCTCTGCACCTCAACTTCAACCAGGCAAGTAAGAGAGCTTCAACCCATCACGGTACCACTGACTAACTCGGATCCCAGTGCGCTGTATGCACCACCCGCCCCATATTGCTTCACATTCTTCGTACACATGTCGCGTCTTGGGGAGCACCAGATGCCCCTGAGCCTCAAATCCCGGTGTCAGCAATGACTTTGGCCGAGACATGCATTCGCTGTGCGCGTCATTCATGCCGGCTCCTAACCGAATGCTGGATCGACGGCTCATTTGCCACATTCGACTACTTCTTCACGCAGTACCTCTTCTCGGCAGCCACCGTGCTCGCCGTTTCCAGCCTCCTGAATGGAAAGGAAAGCCAAAATGATAGGGAGCAGTTCGAAGAAGCCGCCCTGTTCCTGTCGCAGTTGAAGGACAACGGCAACTACGCCGCAGAGGAGTTCTGTCAGCATATCGATGCCATGAAGAAGACCATGGCAGCGGCGCAAGCCCGTCGGGGAGGCTACGCCGCAGAAGGAGATACATCGGCCGCGATGCCTTCCACCACGCCCGCCTTCACCGACGCAATGACCCCCAACCAGCCTTTCCAGACGCAGCACACGACGGGTGGCATGGCGCTCAACGAACCGTCCCTACAGGAGCTCTTGGCCCAGCCGCTCCTGGACTTGCAGTTCATTGACGCCTCGATCCACGACGACGGTGCCCAAGGGCTCTACTGGCCGGATTTCAGTCCGGAATCATGGACCGCGGATGCATGGGCGCCGAATTGAGCTAAAAAAAAAAAAAAGTTCTTTTTGTTTTGTTTTACATCCGATGAGCGCTGCAATCTACAATCAAAAAGTCGAGGAGCACCCCCTGAACTTTCCCAGAGTTCCGCTTTCGCATGTTTGGTCTTGGGGGCGTCCCCCAGAGTGAATCACGCCTACCAAAACTTGAATGGAACGCCCAACCTTCTCGCGGCGTTCGGTGTCGCGGAGCTGGGAGCCGCCGAGGTCGAAGCGCCGGGCCCCGTTCCTGTCGCCGAGCCACTCCCTGTCCCGGGCGCTCCAGTGGATGTCGCCGTGACAACGGTCGATCCCGTCACCGTCGCCGACGCCGTGACGGTGGCCGTTCCACTTCCGGCACCGTCGCAAGATTCCTCTCCCGGGATGACGGTGTAGCTGGTGCTGCAGCCGACGCGGGCACAGGGATTCTTGCACGGAATGGAGAGATACTCCGTCAGCACCGGGTTAGGGCAGCCGCAGGACCGCGTCAGGGTGGACACTGTGAGGCACTGCGGCACCGGGCAAGTGGCGCAGCTTTCCGTCACCTCCGTGACGGTCGGGCAGCCAGGACGCGTGCTGGCCGTCTCAACGGGGAGCGTGACCGATGCGGTCAAGTCGATCGGGAGTATCGAGTACAGGTCCGACGTGCTTTGGGCAGCAATTGGCCCCGCGCTGGTTTCGTTAGTCACATACCCAACTCAGCGTAATAATTGATGGAACCATACATGAAGACAATGGCCGAGAACTGCTTGGTAAGTCTCATTGTGCCTGGCGACTAGTGAGTCAGCGGATTGTGCGACAGAAGAGAATATTGCGGATTGGAACAGATGACGGGGAGAACAGGTTTGGTATCCAGGGGAGCGTGCCTTTTGTGTTCTTTTCGAGCTCTGTGACGGGTGACACCGCCGGTGATCCCTTTCTCAGGGCCCCCGGCGCTCATTCGTCCGGCCCATCGGTGTACGAATACAAACCACCATCCTCTTTCGGCATTGGGGCCTTGGCCTGCAGGGGTACAGTTGCGGGGATCCCGCATCGACTGGCCACCGACCTCTTTGATTTTCGACCAATTGCAGCAATCCTTGGAGACCTTTGCCGTTGGACCACGGTAGACCAGCCAGCCGACCGTGAGAGGCACCGGCTTGGCAACGTAAACCACCTTAGTCAGGTTTATAGCACCTTACTGTCTCACAAGGTGCTCTTGACCTCTATCGGTAAGGTCGAACTTTGGTGACCAATAGGGTAGTTGGACCATGATATTGTGTTTATTCTACCAGGGTGTGCTGGCCTCTAGGTTTGGCAAAGATGAACGGCCCAGCACAGCTGACTAACAGCACCGGATAGAAACCTTTAACATCGGATATCATACAAATACTGTGTTCTTCCAACTGTCAAAGGTCATTATCATGTATCTTTGCGATGGTAAGAGAGACTGTCTTGGGATTATGTACCTCAATCTTACCATGGTAGTTTGCGCAAGGAGATCCTCGACGATGGAAAAATCTCATCGCTGTGCAGTGTTTCCTATCTTTCAATGGCAGCAGCGCTGGGATCGCAGATAATATCGGCATAAATTCAGTCGAAAATGCACCCTTGTACGCTTCTCAAGCAACTTCAAGTCAAGAAGTCCTAGCCACGGCTTTCAGCCTGTGCTACGCTGTAGGCCCAAAGGCAGATCTGCGCATGCATTTCTGGGCACAAACGCCCCGCCAAATGCTTCCAATAAATGTCGCTGAACATTTCTGAGTGGTTGGAACGGCTACACTCGCCTCCTTTGACAAGCTTCTGCCGCGTCCGGGTCTCGGAGCTTGGCGCGCGAGACCCAGTGGCAGAGTCCCCTAAAGTCTGTTGCACGCCACCGCTACCCAGTGTACCGCGTTGGCCCTCAATAGGATGGTGCCCGGGCATTATGGGGCAGCCGCCTTCGGTCTTCTTCTGCTCGGCGACGAACACGTTGAGCCAGTGCAGCATGACGAGGCTGACGAAGTAACCGACGAGCACAATGTGCGTGAAAGTGAAGCTGACGATATGAAGAGGGCCACAGCGCTTTTCAGAGTCAGATTTCAGGTATGCAAAGAAAAAGAGCATGGCGACAATTGGCGCCGTATCATATTTCAGAACAAGCGCCCAGATGGCAGCGCTTGTGGCAAATGTGGCGTTAAGTTCGCGGCGCAGTTGGCTGGTCTGAAGGCTGAGCGAGCAATTGTGAATCGATGTCAAGGAAATATGATTGGGAAGCTACCAAATAGGAGGTCAAGGACCAGAAATGCCTCATGCTGGAGATATTGCAGAACAGGAGGGGTTAAAGCAGGAGGCGGCCGGGCCGGATGCGAGTAGCACCGAGGAACCGCTCCCGATGATGAATATTCCAAGGCCAATGCATAAGCCACGACGAGACCAATGAACATGACTCCGACGTAGCCAAATAAGTCGCAAAAAGCATCAAAACAAGAGACAACATTGGCCAATCACATCACTGTAGCGATAAAGGTGTCGTGACACAGATGATTTCCCATGAGATATTGATATGATCCAGAACAGCGCTGGGATGTTGATCCAGGTGTCGACCGCATCTGCAACGGCGTCTAAACTTCGTGCAGAAATGAAGACAGACGAGAAAAGAGCCGATGGTGCTAGCCAAGACAGAAGGGCGAGAGTACTTTTCCCCCAGTTGGTGTTACAAACCATAGTGACTAACGCCTCGAGAAATGCGAACAGCCATTCGAAACCCAGGATAAAGAGGGTCGCGAAGAAGAGGAAGCCCCGGAAGTTAGAGCTAATTATCTCGGAAATAAACTCGCAGCATGTCAGGAGACTGACGACGAAAGTGTTCAGCCCCTCGCTATCGTCGTGGTGCGTGATAAATATCCGACAACTCAGAAGACGGCTATGGAGCCGATGGTTTGTATAAGAGGGTTCTAGATGCAGGTTATAAGCGAGTCCTGAAAACTGTTGAAGTACTTCGAGTTGTAAGAGGTACCCGAGTAGTAAGTAATAAGTGTAATCTTGAACGGTGGTGCCAGCGGCCATTAAGTTGCCGTCGACGCTTTATCCAAGAGAAGGGCTTTCCACAAGACATTGAGGAGTTGAAACTCACGAACTCGCTTACAGCCAATGTCATGTCATATAATCTGACCACAGAAATGACTGGGCCGCCTCGTATTTGACGATATCGGGGGCCTCACAGCTTTCCGACTTCGGCTTGTTACATCAGTAATTTTCAAAAGTCTTGAACCGTAAGAACTACCAAAGGACCTGTGATAGGAAGCGAATTTTTCAAAGTTTGGAGCACGCACGGCAGCATCAGCTGCCGGCATAGTGATTAGGGTTGAAGAACATAGCTCCTGTGGTTGGCGCGCCGGGAACCAACTACCTCCGCCCCTTGGTTCATGGAGCCTAAGCTTAGTGCCGCGCCTGGTCATGGGTAAATCACGCCGCTGGACGTTTGATCCCAAAGTACGGATCAGACTTTTTCTCAGATTGATGGACTTATCATGTACAACTGTCAATAGTCTCAATGATGAGTCTTTCTCACCCATTTCAGAGTTGGATTTTCACCCGCTATAGTTATCGTTTCACGAACCATATGATATCTTGAATTGACGTTCACCAATGACTCTGCCTCACCTCGGTGATGTTATCTGTATTTTCCCCAATTGTAACTTGTCAACTTTGCAGAACTTGTTGAGGGGTCTTTCGGCTCTCGAGCTATCCGGTTGAAATTTGGCGCGATGTCTTTCACAACCATGAAAACCAGGAGTTTGCTAGTGTTGCTATCCTTCCACCTTGGAATGCTAATAACCAGTCAAGTTATTCAGACTTTAACTGAGTAAAAGACCTAACTATGAGAGAAATATCGGAAACCGTCCAGCGGGTCTGACAACTAACCTCCCCAGAATCTTAACAGTAATATTGAGCTTACATT
>MU846322.1:0-16291 GCA_030867225.1 Colletotrichum caudatum
TTTTATCTCTGATTAGCCCTTCTATCCTTAGTAATCGCTTAAAAGATAGGCCGATTCCCTACCCCGCTACAGTATTAATGCTTATGAACGTAGAGAGTAGATAGGTAGACCTTTTATACTTGGGTTAATAGGCGTGTAATAGGTGATAAGAAAAAGGTATAGAAGACGCATTCTAAATCTATTGGCCGTGGGGTGTAAAGACGATATAACGTGAGCAAAGGATAGCTTGATTAGGAATCTGGTGAGTTTACAGCAGGTAGGTAGGTAATGTAAAGAGCGCTCTCCACGCGGGAAACGGGACTTCGAGGCAGGTCCGGAATTCAGCCGCATTCTTGAAGCATCTTACGCCGGCCAATTTACACGCCCACGCCCCCCCCTTCCTGCATCGAACACCCTCGGAGCACCCCGGGCCACGACAACTTACAAGGCCCAATGGGGTACCGTGGTACCGAAGCCCGAGCCGCCCACATGTCGGTTTTTTCTTTTCTTTCTCAATTTCTGCAGCGCCAATATCAAGGCGCTGGCATACTTGCATTCAATTCAATTGACCCACATACACACACACACACACACTCTCTCTCTCTCTCTGTCTCTTTCTCTCTCCGTTTCTAACTCCGCCTGGTCTGCTGCCTGTGCCGCTTGGCCTTCCGTCCGTCTGCCCCCCCTGTATTGTACCGTGCCACGTACTCTCTCCCTCTTTTCCTGCCGGCCCCCTGTTTGCTCTGTTCACTGCTACCCTAAAAAACCTCGGTACTTATTTCTGCTGTATCGTGCGGATGCGGTGAGGGGGGGGGGGCAGGGGGGGGGGACGATCCGTTTCTCTATTTCCCATCCCATCCGTCACTCCTGTCCCTACTGTTCCCTCTTATCCATCTGTCCCTCTCTCCCCCCCCCCCCCTCCCCCCCAGACTCTTTCTCTGTCTCTGTCTGTCTTTCCGCCCAGGTAAGTGTAAAGTGTAGGGGAGTCGGTCTGGCTAGCCATAGATTGTGACCTAGGTTAGTTCCTCTGGTTTTCTAAAAAGTCAAAGGGTAGGGGAGAAAAGGAAACCAAGGGAAGGGATTGGGGGAGCAGGATGCCGCTGCTTACTTTCTGCTCGGATCAACGTCGAGAAGTTGCAAGGATCAAAGCCGGTGCGGGCGAGAGAAGAGCCCACAAACTATCAGTGGCGTGGGTGCTATTTCGAGGCGGAAGAGACGAAGGCGTGAAAACACAGCCTCCTCCCCAGTCAACACCGCGACTCGGAAGGCCAGGCCAATCTGGTTCGTGGATTCGTCCAACCAGCTAGTAGCTGCCTTCACCCATGCGCTTCGACTCGCCGGCCCCACACCCTCCGTTACGGCCTCTTGTCCTTGACAGATTCCCAGCACTCCTCTTCTTCCTCTTTTATTCATTGCGTCTGTGCATCGTTCTGTTCGCGTTTTCTCAATCTCCACAGTCCGTATTCTCATTGTCTGATTGAATTTCACTCCTCAGGATGAATCTCCTCAGGATGAATCTCCTCAGGATGAATCACATATAATGGGCTCTGTGGGCCGCTTTCCGGACTGCACCTCACAAACAAGTTTTCCCTTCTCCTGCACTCTCTACCGTCCTCTCCACCAACAACTTGTCGCAGTTCTTTTCATTATGCAACCAAAAGATTTCAATTCGAGACTACAATGCCCGATGCCAGGTTGCAAGTCGGCTCCGTTCGCGTCGGCCCCAAACCTGGCAAGACACCAGACTGCAAAGCATGGAGGACGGGTTACCATGCTATGCGGGAAAAAGTTGCAAAACATACCGTATAACTACAAACGACACCTGTTTGACAGTTGTGTCATTTGCCTGGCCATACTCGAGATGATTGGGGGCCAAGATCTTCGCGCCGACTTCAAGGCCACAAGCCTCGACACCCTTCACGCCAGATGGCTGGAGATGTTGCACCAAAGCCGCTTCACTAGCGCCCAAGAATTGCACGCAACCTGGAACGGGGTCGGACCCAAAGACGAACACGAAGAGGAGGAGGACAAGACAGTCGGTGACGCGACCACTTCGGCTAGCCTGGCTCCCAAGGACCGCAGCAGCTCCGAGATGTTCACCGACCGGCCCTGCGTATGCCCAGAGTTCAACCCGTCGCCAAAGTCTGAAGGCGTCAACGGACCCCATCACCAATTCTTCGTGGAATCCAACCACTCAGCCTTCAGCGATGCCACTGGAGGCAACATGACCACGGATTGGCAGCAGGACTTCGATACAACCACTCATTTCAAAGATGCCATTGAGGCAATCCAGCAAGGTGAGATAGGATTTGACCCGATGGAGGTGGACTGCGTCTTGGAAATGATGGGTTTGGAGTAAGTGCAACTTCCTGCAAGGCAAGCAAGGTCGTCGACTGACAGCGGTACAGACCCCAGTGAATGGACGCGCAGATGCAATGGGGGATATAGTGTGCGACACCAGTAGGGCATCAATGAGCTAGTCACCGGCAAGTGGGCATGTACTACTACACATACAGCAGCGATCCATAGGTCCAGTTCCGTGTTGGATATATGTAGCAAGTCTATCAACACCAACTTGTGTCTTCGAAAACAACGGCGAGCTTGATTTTGCCGAAGTTTACCTGGACCTCCAGCCATGCTTGTTTGTCCGGTGGCCGGTGCATGACGCCGTCTGACGCAAGGTTCGGATGGCACGTCAACGGCTGACGGAACATGGACAATAACAATATTCGCCGCGTTTCTCCTTGGTATTTATCCCCGGATATGCCACAAGTGCAAGCCCCGAGCGCAAACACTTTGCCGCTATTCATCTCACGTTCCAAGTTTATGAGCAGAGCCCGGCCGACTGGCCGACTGATCTCGGCACTTGGACCGGAGATGGTTACACAGTGGCAGGGGTAAATTAATTACCCATGTGATGTCACGACCTACACACATAGAAACTCTTATATTTTCTACCCCTTTCTACCTACTAATTCGTATGTGAATTTACTAATGCGTATATCCTCTATTCGTATCAATTACTGCCTAGCATCTATTATATATTATATTAAGCTCCTAGGCGTAATAGTCATCTAGAAGGGCACCTTACGCCTCTGTAACCTACCTATTTGGCGTCTGGCGAGGTATGGATATTAGGTGGCCGGCGGTGGTGGTTATCTATAGTGGTGCCCCCTGTCAACTTGGTGTTCGCTGTCAACTTGGCGCCCCCTATCAACTTGGTGTTCCCTGTCAACTTGGCCCCCCCTGTCAACTTGGTGCCCCCTGTCAACCCGAGAGTACCGTGCACGATAACCCTATCCACTGTCAGGTTGACTCTGCACAGACCACTTGCGCACGGTACTCTCGGGTTGACAGGGGGGCATTGTCAGCTTGTCTGATCCCTCATGGTGATGGGCGATGGGATAGATAGGAGGGGAAGAAATCGGCTGGCCCGCCGGCTGCCTGGCTGGCTGGCAAAATAGTGGCCGAAATGTTGGCTATACCCAAATTAGCAGGGGGGTGAACATTAGAGCGATACCTAACAGGGGTAATTAATTAACTTCGGCCTGGTACCATTGTACGCATGCTCCCCCACAAGCAATCCAGGCCATCACCGACACATTATGGCTATAAAAGAGGTGACGTACCAGACTTGGACGACTCTTTTTTTGCAGTTCGGCTTTTGCTATAGATCTGAGGATGGGGAGGGAGGGAGCTATGACGGACAGGGAAGGGACAAGGGCGGGGGCGGCGGCAGCGGGTTTGTGAATTGTGACGAGAGAATAGACATGGGGTCCAGGATTGTACGAAGTATTCGGCGTCTCACGGGTACGTACTGTCCCCCAGGACGTTGAATCTGGCTCAAGGTCGCACTAGCTGATGTGTTTCCAGTGCACGGGCTTGTCTTACCAACGGCGGCTGTGACTAAGTAGGTACTGGTATCTTGGGATGGGACGAATCGTAACGGTTCTAGGGGAGCCGTTAATGGGGCCAGATCGGAGCTCTGTCACGGCTTTTGAATAACCGAGCAACTCGTCGCAAAAGAGACGACAGGATATGACCCAACAATTTGGCGTGTCAAGAGAAGCATCTGCTGGTGTTTTCAGTTGCGTGCAGAATTGATGTGAGATGAAAACCGATACCTGCTCCCGAGACGCGGTACTTTTTTCCAAGGAGAGGGGGGGTGGGGGGGGGGGGGGTTTCTCATTTTTCTTTCTTTTTCCTTGTTACAATGGTCGTCCCATAGGGTTCGATCTGTCGCTGTTTGCTAACCTAATCTTTTCTTCAGAGAGCGCGGGTGCCACCGTTGCCGCAAAAGAGCCCCTAACCCTGGGACCAGCGGAAGACGGGCTTGGGTGGCCTGTGCGTATTGAGTGGCGCTTACACCGAGACCCCGAGTTGGCGCTAGGTGCTCGGAGGAGTTGCTGACGTCGAGGGCCCATACAGCCTCGACGAAGTACCTAGGTATGCAATCCCATGTGTGCAAGAGGCCCCTCTTTGGTGGTTTCGATCACTTGGAGGCAGGACAACGAGAGGAGACGCGTTTTTTGCGCGACGCCGTGAGCACGCACACCGGTTTGGGAGTGTGGCAGTACAGGAAACGGGGAGTTGTTTCTGTTTTTCTTTCTTCTTCTCACATAGTTGGGGTTACGTCACTAAGTATCAGGTGTGGATGGCCAATGAATTGGAAAGGGCCTGTGGATTCTCAGTGAAGGAAGTGAGGAGGGGAAGTCGAGACCACAGGGGGGGAACATGAGGAACCCGGCCCGCCGTGGCGAGGTGTCGTAGACAAAAGTGGATCAACAACTGCCGCAAGGCAACCACCTGTCATGAACCCCCCCCCCCCCCCCCCCCCTTCCTCCCAAAGATAGGGACCTAGTCATCGGTTCCAACGGACAACTTATCTCGTATCTGCAGTTCCTCCCTCTTTTTCCTTACTCTGGAGCGCAGGTAGACATGAGATGGTGAGTGCAGCGAAAACGCTTGACTAACTATCCTTCCAAGCTTTCACCATGGCCGCAAGACAGGCCAGGTAGAGAGACCTGGACTACAATGCGTTGCAAATGAGGACGCATCGACACTAGGCGAGGAAACACTCCCAGGCATTAAATTAAGCTAACGGCTCTTCCGTCGCTCAGCGCTTTACCAAGCTAGTAAGTAAAAAGCAAAGCAGGCAGTTAGCGAGACCATCATCAGCAATTACAAGCCAGGATTCATCACTGTTTGACTGTTTGATAGGATTACTTAAACTGGATGGCTGCCAGCCGCTGCACCCTCACGTATCGGGCGCTGGCGGTCTGTTGGGAGGATAAACTGGAATCTTTTGCCAAAACAAGTCACGGTGGCTGTAAAAGACCATGCCCTCAGTCTCGGGATGCACAGCAGACACATATTTTCAGGTACTTGTTGGTTGCATGTGACCCTTGAGAGGCAAGGGTTGCCTCAAGAAGCCTGGGCGTCAAACACGGGTGGCCGGAGCCAGGCACTCGGTACCCCATGGCAGACGACGGAGTAGCCATTCTTATCGCTATCTATGTAATGGTGGATGTTTTGGGCAAGCATAATGCTCAATCGAGGGGGTTAGGCAACGGGGTCGCCAGCAGCCGCAGCCGCAGTCAGTGCCTGTATGACGGTACTTAGATGGATCCATCCCCCATCGTCCCCTTGCGCCTTGAAAAGTCCACGTTGAACCCACCCACTGTAGCTTTTGATTGGCTATCCAGTCTTTTGACCTAGTACTTACTGTACAGGGTATACCATAGTAGGTGCAGGTGCCCAATAAAAGCCCTGGTCTCAGCCACTTACTGTAGTAGTAGCTTCCCGTTTACATCCTATCTTGTCTTGGCACCTTGCGACCTTCAAACTTGTCGGATGCATTTTTTGCCCACCCGAAAGGGATGGTCATTTTGTTTGTCTTGGCGAGTCCAGTTACCCACCATTTCCACCTCTCTCCATGACATTCATTACATAGTGTAGTGGGGTGGGGAATCGGGCTATCTTTTTAGCGATTACTGAGGATAGACAGGCCGATCGGAGATAAAAGGAGCAGACTTAGACTGATCGAGAAAGGGGGATTTCCAGATCATCACTCAATCACACACTTATTTCGGCCGAACTAGATCCTTTCTATGATTTCTATCGATCGTGATAACACAAGAAACCCGGGAGTTTCTACCCCTCTGATCAGAGGAAGCATCTTGTGTTGCTTGTGTGGGTAGTGGTGTTTCTCTTTGAGATCACCGCACCGCATAAGTCCTTCCTACCCTACACACTTTCAATAGGATGGCGAGGAGCATCAGAACGTTATAAATGGACGACTGCCGCTCGGTCTCGTTCCGTTCGTCTTCTGGCCCAGCCGCATCGCCTCCACCTATATTCGCTGCAGGCGGATTACCCGGCTTTTTCTTACATCACGTTCTTCGGGGATACTGAAGATCGCACAAGTCTTACTCTCCGGGTTGTGCTCCAGGTCGTTACCCGATGGAGCCTCGACCGGTCAAAGGGTTTCCATGCCGGGTGCCCAACTGCATGTCCAACCCGTTTCCAAACAAGGCCAACCTCAACAGACACACAAAGTCCAAGCACGGCCCGCGAGTGCCGATGCCATGCGGCAAGCTGCTCAAATACCATCCGTGCAACAGTCAGCGCCATCAGAAGTCGTGCCGCGAATGCTGCAGAAAGCTCCAAGTAGAAGCCGAGTCATCAGCCGCCCCCAGCACACCTGCCCCCCACGACGACTCGGGGTACATCAGTCCTGGCGTCCTCCATCACCAACCCTTCAGGGACCCTGCTGCATCGGAGGGCAAGTCACAGGACCCGTTCGTTAACGACGATCAATTGTTCGATCCCTTATTTCTTCTGGAGGAACAAACGTGGTGGGTTCCGCAGAGGCGCGCAGCGTTATGACCGTGCTAACAATTTCTAGCTCCACATGTGTTATTCAGTGGCCCGTTTATGGGGTAGGTTCCACTGTTCCATACCCGTAGCCTGTATGAACACAGGTATTTAGTACATAGGTACGCTAGCGTGCTGTCGCTAACGTGTGCTGTACCCCAGGTTCCGCAGACTCATTCCAACGACTACACCCAGTCACACACCCGGTGGCCGCTCGTCATTCCGACTGCCGAACCAGACGATCGGACGAACAGTATACGTATGTTATGATGATGGATTCGCGATAGAGGAGGGGTGTATGTGGGAACCCACGTGCATGTCGGAGCGACTCATGGATATACCAAACAACGAACGGCACACGCAAGACAGTAAGCGCCTCTCGCATGTCTGCTACATCGATGAGGCTGGCTTGTTCATAGTTTTCATCATAGAAATATACCAGGAAGGCTCTGAAACTTGGAAAAAAAAATCCCCCACCATGTTGAAGAGGGTCCTGAAGGGTATAGCAGCCAGATAAACCAGATCACGCACACGTCTGCGCACAGTGAGTCTTCAGGTACCCAGTGACATACCGCCCTTGCTTAGGTAATCGGCACCGAAAAGGCGCTCAATCCGAGTACCTGTCAAGTGCCTAGCTGCGACGCCTCTAGGGACAGGGCGAAGGATGCGCAAATCGGTGTTCTTCGGATCCCTAGGCCCATGCCATCAGAGCCACTGCCGCGGCGATGTCACGAAAGGCGTTGATTCAAAAACCATCCTTTCTTTGGGGACCGGGTCGGGATGAGCCGTATCATGGATGGCAACGCGGGGGTGTCCCAGCGCGGGGCTTTCCAAGGAGCCCCGCCGCCCGGTTCCGAGACTAGGGGGCCCTGGCCTACTGTATCGGGAAGGTTAGTGGGTAGCCGGTCGCCCCGTGGCCCACATAGGGGCCGGTAACATTCCTTCTGTGTCAATTCGTGACCCGTCTCGGTTCGGCGCAAGCCACTTGTTCCGCCCCGTATTCGTCGACTGCCTATCCAATCTTCAGTCATGGAGAGACAACGGACGAGGCCGCCGTGGGTTTGTAGACGTTTGCTTCAAGTCCCTCTGCTAGCTGACAGTAGTCATTGGCGGAACCTCGTCGTCTTTAGGGTCCACCTCGTCTTTCGCCTCCCCTTGAGGCCCATGTCGGTTTCCCATTTCACGTCATGTTTTGTTACACCTTTCCTGGAGTCGTCTCGCTGTCTTCATCTGCGGCGGTAGCATCCTCTGTGCCGAGTACGTTGCTGCGAGTTAAACCCCGGGTTCATTGACACATGGCTCAACAGTACGCCGCCAAGAACCGCTGGTGTCACAACCCGTAGCCTAAGCGTAGTACGCAGTGCTTCGAGAAACGGGGCACGAGCCACTTCGAAGAACGAATGGAGATGCCCGCCATGTGCGGCGCGTAGGAAGCCACGGGGTCTGTGAGACGCCGCCTCCATGTCTCGAACAGGAACCGCGCAGCCCGACGATGCGACGAACCGTCCGTGACCTCCTAGAAAACGAGGTCATCAGAGACGGCTCGGGACGGCCCGCTGCTCGTATCAAGCCGGCTTCCAGCATCCTTTATTTCTGCCGCCCTCGATGTGACTGGTCATTCCTTCACGCTTGCCATTTGTCGACTAGGGTCCGCGGTCAACGAAAAACGATTACTTATCGAATTATGCACACCGTTCATAAAACGATGGCCTGCCGGAAGGAGACAGTGCGACCGATTTTTCGGTCTCTGATTTCCCCTGGGCCAGCATCTACTGGGCATCAAGTCAGTACCCCAGCGCAGGCCTGACAAAATGACAATGAGTCGCATCGTAGAGCATTTATGCTTGGGACGGGGCGGGATAACAGGAAGAGGTGAACTTACGGACGCTGCACAAACCCAATGTTTCGGCCTAGCACCAGATGTGCAAGCAGGAACTGTTAAAAAAAAAAAGGGGGGGGGGGGGGGGGGGCGTAAGCCGCAGAAAGAGGTTCAATTAGAGTTGACGATCCACCGCGCCGAAACTGTCACAAGTGTTGCCTGTCTCAGGGATCATATGGCGCGTCGAGATTGGTGCATCTCACACATGATCGTGGGGTTACGAATCGCCAGGGAGACGAAGGGGGGTCGGCGGGTAGAAGGATAAGATACAGTTAATGCATACCGGTCTAGGGCTTATCACGCGCACTGTGAAGAACCCCAAATTCAACTACGTTGACGACGTCAGCTTTGTTGCAAAAGGTAGAGCCCTTTTGCGGACCGAGACTGACTTTTGTAGGGCATGGCTCATTGCTATGGCCTGCCATGCCCTTCCGCCTTCAACAGATCTGCGTAGAACGCCTCATATAAGCAGCGTCAAGGGACATCCAAGCTTAATAATTTGGTGATAGTGTCAGTGCCCTCATCAATATAATCAGGACCAAGGGACAGTGTCTTCGGTTACCATAGCAGACACCCCGTCAAATCGTGGCTCCAGATTCAGATGTCTACCATGCCCAAGCAGTATGAGATACGCGGCGAGGCATGCGTTTCGTTAAGCTGCAGAGAGTATGGGTGGTCCGAGGACGTGTGAGAGTGCGGGCGGATGCCAATATCGGGGTTAACTGTTGAGTGACGGGTAAGGAGTGCCAAATATCATATTTCTAGAGGGGTGTCAAGGAGGTACCAAAGAGGGTTGAAGGAGAGATGAGCATGAAATGACGGACAAGTGAGAGGGTGGTGGATGGGAACGCAGAAGAATGAGGGAATAAAATGAGGAAACCGGAGATTGAGAAGAGAGTTGTGTTCTCATACGGTGAAGCAATGTCAGGATGGAGTCCTCGTTTCTTTTTCTTGAATGCATTATTTCCTTTGGTGGGTGCGTAAATCAAGCTGGCCCCCCGGTATCCGCTTTTCTCGTCTCATAACTCGCCAGGTTACCCACCCCCCCCCCGCCACCCCCCTACCCCCAAGAGCCGTGGACGCTCAGTGGGCAACATAAACATGATTGTATACAGTACTCCGCACCTGCACAGCATCGTCTCTGCCCCCTTGCGACCAAAGGAGCAAGCTCCGGCCTCTCTAGCCGACGGCAGAGAATGTCGATCTTACCCTCAATGAACAGAATTGCGACCTACTTTGCTGGAAGAGTCACCGCGTAACAGGTCTCGGCTTCCGTTGCGGGTCATGCCACTCCATCGGGAACACAAACACCAGTCAAAATCTTGTCGCCGGGAACTGCCCTTGTAATGTACATGGCAGCACGCAAGAGCAGACAGGGTACCCAGGCTTGGGCGACGGCGCCATCCGGAGACCGAGAGACCACTTAATTTTGCTGATGCCCGGGGTCTGATGGTAACGAGTACTTCAGTCGTGCACGAGGGACTGAAGATTCCCTTCCCTTCCAATTGAGGTAAGGCGTGTCTGACACGCTCTTTCCGTGCGCTGTGCTCAATCGGGCGCTGGCAGGTAGGGGTTGGAGATTGGAGGATGACCAGGGTGCTCATGTCACCGACTTGGACGAAGACTCGGAAGGACGAAGAGTTTTACACCTCACACTTGCTACTAGGCAACCCGTGGCAGATACCAAGGCGATTCAAAACTCGTACCACTTTTACTCAACTCGGTCGGTTGAGACTGCAGACGCCTACTGCAGGGGCTACCATGCCCCAGCAGCTAACACACTCGCGTGGCTCAGGGGAGCCGAGAGGGTGTGGTGAAGGAAACTCCTGGTTCCGCGGGAGAATTTGCCAACACACGGCGTCTCCCTATGAACAGGTTGATAGTATTGGATTAACCAACCGGTAGAGCTGCTCGGGGTGGCTTCAACCGCGTCACTCCCACATAGGACGATATATAAAGGCGGTCCTCCCACTCGTATGGATCCCCATCCAGCAACTCTCCATCAACACTCAACCCTCCTTCTGTCCCATCACACAGCAACCCTCTTCATATTTAACTTGACAAGAATCATCCATCATCCACACGGACACGATGTCTGAACGAGCCCCAAGTCTTAAGCGGTGTCCAAGAAGCCATTGCAAATTTCGGTCCGACTCGAACGCCGCCGTTCGCGACCACATCATTGATGAATACGGAGAAGACCCAGAACAGATGGCCTGCGGCAGCTACACCTTCAAAACCAAACACTACAAGAAAAAACACGAGGAAAGATGCGACCGGTGCAAACCCGGCTCCTCAGTGGTCCAGACTGTTGTCCCTTCCATCGAGCGCGACGCCGACTCCGACAACTCAAGCGGCACCGGGGCCAGCCGAGATGGCGAGGCTAAACAGGCCGCTATAAACCCCAAATTCGTTATCAATGGACACAACTACGGAGTCATCAACGTGATGGCCTAAGGGTTCTCCGCGTGGCCCAGATGCAGCAGTGAATCGAACCAGCATCTCCTCCGGGACGGCCCTCCATCCAGGACGAAATCACGAACGGCATATACATACATGAAAGGATGGCGGCAAAAGGGTATAGATTGTCTTTGAGCGAGCGTAAAGAGGTTCGGGTATATAGAAACTATGGGACTTGGCGAAGGGCGGATACAACGAGGGTTTGGCTCGCGATGGACGCGGTGTATCAATATGACATTCTCTGCTCTTATCGTCACTTTGCTTGGACACTGTTCAGTAACAACTACAACGAAACGAGGAGAAAGGTCCTCCCGAAGGTCCACAGGGTTTTTCGGGCGCCCGCCAAAGTGTTTCGTCTCGGGTTCGCCTCGCCGAGGACGGGCGTCGCCTGCCCATACCATTTGGTCTCTTCTGTGACAGCCGCCCCTCGGCCGGTTACAGGTCACCGCGTAGAAAGGTAAACAGGCCCGAAGTAGCCTCCAACCAGAATCCTACCGAGATGGGGATGCGTGATCGTGGCTGCTGAAAGCGTGATGAAAGGGGCATGCGAAAAGGGGTCGTGGTGGGAAAGAGGGAGGAAGGAGGTGGGGGGTGGAGCGGTCGCCAATCATTGCGACCTGCGCGAGAGGGTTGACAGATGAAAGGCAGACAGAAGAAGAAAAAGAAACGAGAAGAAGCGTTCGGGCTTTATTTAGGATGCGCGAGCCTGGATGTCTGGAAACGGCTGTCAGGTGACCCCTGTGGGAAGCGTGCCTGCTCGCCTGTCTTGCCGCTGTCTTACGGCTGCCTTGCCTCTGTGCTCATAGGATCTAGTCAACGGCAGCCCCGTAACGGCCTCCCAACGGATACTTGTACTAAGAAAATGCTGGTATACCCAGGTCAGGGACTATGCCAACATCTGTCCAGGACCATAATTCATCGCCTTGGCCGGACGGGCAATGGATCTCCAGCCGTACCTGTCGACAGGAAATAAGTTGACCGCTAGACATGCGCACGCATACACGTATTCTTTTGTGACTCAAAAAAACTTCTATACGCATACGTAAATTGATCTCTGACTGGGATGATCGCCAATGCGAAAGAACAGGTTCTTGAATGGGCGGTGTGGCTAGGAAAGGGGCTGCCTTGCCATCATCAGCCTGCCACCGACCGACGTGAACCCTCATTACAGTCGCCCGAATGCGCCTTGGCTCGATTAGGCGGCTTGCGACCCGGTCGCCGGGGACAGAAACTGCTCCGGGGGCTGATGGTATGCACGCCCGCACTTGTCCGGTCCGCGATGTCCGCTGCAGCGTGCCCTGGCTCGCACAGGGAACCACGAGGGGGGGGCCAAGGCATGTCTATCTGCGGCATCTCACAGGCAATCTCACTATACAGCCAGCCCTCCGAGAGACACTAGCCAGCCTCATTTGATTGCGATTGACACGACTCCCGCCTCAGCAGTGAGTTAGTCACCTGGAGGGGCCGAATGCTGGCCAGAGCAACAGAAGGGATAGGAGTTCGGCGAGGCCGAGGGCTTCCGCGAGCGGGCGCTCATGGTACATAACGAGAGCACATAAACGTCCCCGGGTCTGTTTTCACAGCAAATGTCTCAGCTTCGAGATGATCCATGGTTGCCATCCTGGGTTGTCTTTGAAGGGCTCGCGGGTGAGCCATCTGCGCCACGGCGACCCGGCGGGTCGAGGTCACCAAATCTTTTACGGAATCGATCACAGATCCGCACATGGGCCGCAGTCCAAAGTGTAAAAAGGACCAAAGCAGACTGCGGGGCCTTGGAAACGCTGCCGGCGGCAGACGCATCAGGATGTGGGGGCCAGTTCGCGATGCTCATGCCACGCTGGCGCGCCAAGCGCCGTCAATCTGTCGTTGGAGGAGATCGTCATTCTCGTCTCGACGTAGTGGCCCTTGGTTAGAGGGGTCCGCAGAAGCAGCATTCCCGGATGCGGCCCCCGCTGACCGGTGGGTTGACCGGTGGGTTGACCGTGGGCTACTCGTTGGATGGATCAAGGTTGCGTCATTCAGACCAACACCACCAGCTGCGCAGTTTCAGCCCGCCGGTCTGCCTTGCGCCAACTGCGCCGCAACACGGCGTGGCCGTCCCGTTTCTCGAAGGTTCCTGCGCGGTTACGAGGCTTCGCCGTGGGGTTGGGGGGGGGGGACCTTTCGCTGGGAAATTAGCATCAGTTTCTCGGACTCTTGTTCGCAGCCTATCATTTCCCATTGATGAGGCATCGCTTTCCTCGGGCTTCACAAGGGGGGCGGTCGCAGAAATTTCAACGAATGATGACGATGCGTTCGCATGCAGCCCATTTGAGCCCGCTCCCCGAGCAGTGCGATTGTCTCCATCCTGAAACTAAAGCTTTTGCCCTGGTCGCGTAGGCTTCAACGCGAGCCAGCGCGCAGATCCGGGTCCCTTGGCACAGGTGCCTGGAGCTTCGGCCGATAAATATGGGGCCGTCGGTCCCGGATGGCCGTGCTCGGACCCGCATCGGTCGGGGGTGCGCGTCGGCCATCGAGATGCGTTGTGGGGCAAATGGAAGAGGAACAGTGATTAGTAATCTCGCTTTCTTTCTGTCGCGATGCCCCCATGGCATCCGGCGGGTTCTCCGGCGCCGGAACAACCATTGTTCCGGCCCCTTCAGTCTGCCCCATCGCCCCGAGACGTGTATAGTCGGGTCAGACCTCCATTCTCACACGTAGACAACTCAAGCCGTTTTCCTTCGTCATTTCCTAATCGTCAAGTGACTCTGCGACACTTTTTTAATGATTGCAGCTTGTGTTTGATGCATTTCGTTGATCGTCGTCGCCAAACCAAGTAAAACAAATAAAACTTGTGGTTGTGTAGGAAACATAAAACGTACAACACCAGATAAGTATGCGCGGGGCGCCACTATTGTCCTGTGATACTTTGAATGGGATTTATTAGGCCGCCTAGGCTACCCAGTTCCCCCAGCCTGTTTGACCGATTGGCTAATTCTATACCTTGATACACTCTTGTTTGATTGGCCAGACACAACACCCTTTCACGTGCACTAGGGTAGCAGTGCACATCCCTCAGAAGTTACGACTACGTAGTAGGTGTTCCCTAGGTCTTACTAATGGATACAATTTGTCTGCTCTGCAGGTTGGCATGAAGATGTGCTGCTGTCACCGCACACAACAGCTAATGTAGCATTAGTATCTTGCACAATGGGTAGCGTTGAATTCTTCCTGCCTAAACAGTTATTCGAACAGTATTGTGAGTTTGACCTGCACGAGACTGTTGCAGTTAGTAGCCGAGAATACTTTCATAGAGACGGTTGCTTTCATCCGTTAAGAGAGCACTGTCTCTTATCTAGGAGCTCGTCAGAAATAATGGCGGCGGCTGACGAGACAGCCACAATAGTGGCGAAAATAAGAGTGAGCTTCATAGTAAATGATTAAGAGAGTGTGTATAGTTGAGAATATAGTTTGGAAAATAAATTCATTTACCAAGAACGACCACTAGCACTTCTACTAAGCCCTGTAGTTGTTGGCCTTGGTGAAACTGATGACCCGTGGCACAGGCAAGCATGAACCTCCTTAGTCCGCTTTTGAACCTATCCCCTGTCTTCATGTAGCAACCGGAATCATTATCTAATCTTTAATTTGGCCACTAAAAGTTTAAACAACTACTTCACCTACCGATACGAAGTAACCACTGTATCTCAACATCTCAAAAGTCGCACATGGAGTCACTTCTCCCTAATAATCAACAGTCCGATGTGTGCTAGCGGGTTTAAGCTCCATGTAACTGTTAGGGACTCTAAAGCCCAGTGTTTAAGTCTAGCAAGTGTTGATTAGTCTGGTGGGCGACGATGGGAAAATCACGGAAAAGGGAAGCATGTTATTTTTTTTGGTTGGGATTCCCCCTCCCATTCCTTGCCTTGCCCGTAAGAAGAGAGGCTCGTGCGAACTGAACATATTGCAACGGCGAAGAAGCGCAACACTCGCAGATGGGTCAGCTTGTCGCAGAGCCCGCTGGGCTTGTAGCCTCCGGGAGCTGGTCAACAGCAGTGCTCGAACGACACCGGCCAGGCGAACCAGACGAGCCGCATGCGAACCATACGCACGGTTGTCAGGCAATGTATTCCCCCCTGTTCTCGGACAGTTCTCTTGGCCGACAAGTCCGCGACCGCGAAATTGGGCAGGCAAGTACACGCCGATCACCGACGAGGTGAGTTAAGCCATGTCGCAGGCCATGCGGACGCCTTATCATGCCTGGAAAGAGCGCCAGGGTAGAAGGACGTTCTCGCTCCTCGGTGACGTGGCAAGGACGGTCGAAATAATCCCTGATATAATGCTGCGTGTCCCGGGCCCAAAAGCAGACTACAGGGGCGGCCGACACGAGGGATCATGATCTACGAAAGCACGAAGTGACCCGTAGGGCAGCTCTCGTAGGTGGCTCAATGCGCGACACGCCGGCGGTGGCTTGCCAGGCGATGCTGTCAACCCTTGATGGGTAACCTTATCAGATTTTGGCCCCCAGAGGACAAGGACAGGGTAGGCGTATTTCAAATCAGAACAGAGCCGAACATCGCTGCTTGCGGTGAATGCAACATCGCATTGGGGGCGGTGTGTGTGTGTGTGTGTGCAAATGCCTGACTGGCTCTCAGGTGATTTTAATGAGACGCTTCCTTTCCCCGGGAGATGCTACAACGTCGGCTCGTCAGCTCCGGTTCCCTGTTCGCAGCAGCACCTGTGCGTCAGTGATTTGTTCTGGTGATCGACGCCGTACCTGTCTCGCAGCCTAGGACCACTACAGTGTAGCTGGCGACCTCAAGAGGTATCGCCCTGTATTTTATTTTATTTTACCTCAGTACCTACCTCGCAGATGTGCCTACGCGATCGATAGGGAAAGCGTGTTGTTGGAGGTACATTCCACGCAGAGGGGTACCACACAATGTTGCCTCTCCACATGATTATGTAAGCACAAAGCAATGGACCAGGTGGGGCTACTCGTTGCCGGCCGGACGAACTCACCGGTTCTCGTCCGTGCCAAACAAGACGTCTTTTCTTCCAAATGCTATCATCAGCCCCTCACCCTTTTCCATTCTAGAATGCCAAACTAGCTCCCCC